>WURT03175203.1:0-10384 GCA_009936505.3 Holothuria glaberrima | reverse complement strand
TGTTTGGTCTAGTGGTAGAGCATTCGCCTCTCACGCGGGAGGCCCGGGTTCGATTCCCAGGTCGAGTCATACCAAAGGCTTTAAAAATGGAACCTTCTGCTGTTGTGCGTGATGCTCCACCTTACCTTAAACCTTGGTGTTACTTTTGTTCCTAATGGTTGTGGGTTCCTCTGCTTGTTTCTAAGCTACCTACAAGGTGAAGCTTTAGTGAAAATTGTGTTATCTTGCTGTAATCTTGTAGTAATGTTTGTTCATGCAATCAGTCCTGTGAATTTTTAGTTTGAGGTAGGTAGAAACTCATTCATCCTTAACTAGACTTGTGAGAAAAAAATTGTATCCTTACACCATTGTTCCTCTTGGGAGAGTCTTGCCTATCTGGTGTCACTTCCAAAACAACACAGGAAAAGAAAGTAAGAATATTTGCAAGCGAATCTTACCGTTCTATTAAACCAGACAAATCGGGACTCTTCATAATATGTAAACATGCCGTACTTTGGGTCAAGGATTTCCCTCATAATTAGCATGAAGAATTCCTGTAAAATAGCAGCAAAGAAGTGATTCAAGACTGGCATGTAATTTGAAAATCGAGTCAGACATTCACAAACACTTCATAAAGGAAGAAAGTCATGAAAGAACTTAAACTTTAAAACACTTATAATTTGCATCAGTTAATAAAGCAATTTTGTGCACACAGCAGAGGAAAACTATTAATTCAAAACTTTACAAGCAAATTTTTGTAGTAATGTAACTGATGTCACAGGCAGACATACAAGGGGGCAGGAAGGATACATATCCAAAAATGCGTTAAAATGCTCAAATTGTCTTTGAAATTTGCACACACTAAATTTTGCTCTAGCATTGTTTATCCCCCTACTTGTACACAAATTTCTGCCACTGACTCATATGCCATGTACCAATGACCAAACAATTCACTTAATTGTTACTGTATTCCCAAGTCTATTTTCGTTGTGAACTGAATCAACTGCAGGATGGCTTAGATGATGGGAAAGGCCTTCATTGTTAAGTCTGTAAGGCTTGAAGTTCACTTCCATCAACAAATTATTCTGTTAAATTACTGTGTTTGTTAATATGATTTTGACATGAAAGATAAATGTATGAATCAATGAATGGACACACAGACAGACAGACTGACTGATGAATGCACAAACAAACTTGTCAAGTTCAGTACATCCTTAACATTTTGCAAACTATCACAAATCTCTAGTGTTTTGTAGTATTTTACATTTTCTGTATACTGTGAAAGCCATTGACATACCCACTCTCCTAAGTTCAGACAACACCTCCCAAGACTGAATTTACAATCTATACCCTTTGTGTAGTACTAACATGAAATATTACTTCCTGTAAGCCTTTGAGGTTTCAGTGTAGCTGTGTGATACATATAGATTACACCTTCCTGAAAATTTATGGCACAGCATCTCCCAATCATAAACTTGCAGAATTTCTTATACTACTAATCTCCTCCCCTCTAGAGATGCTGGTCTCCCTTTTCTTACCCCTTTCCATCCAAAACCATTTCCTGGAAAAACTACTAATCCCCTCTCCCTCCCCCATAAAAGACACTGGTTTCCCTTTTCCTTCCCCTCCCCATTTAAAACTATTCCCTGGCAAATGCTGCCACTTCTAACAAACTTGTTAACATCAATAGTTCCTTCCCCTCCAAAACATTCTTGGCAATGTCACTTCTCCTCACTTACGGTTTCACACCCATCCCTCCCCCACCCCTCCCCCTTACCTAATCCACTCCATTTTTTGAAGATTCTGCTCTTCTCACATTTTTGCAAAATGCTTCAATCTCACCTTTACAACCCCCTTCCCCAACCCCTTACTCTCCAGTACAAGACACTGACCATTATCTTGCTCTTCACCCATCTTTTCTATTGCCACCTGCCCCCCTTCAAACTATCTGTGTGTGATGTCATTATTCCTGTCTCACCTTTCACACTGCATCCAACATCCCCCCCTTTCCTTATCCCAGGCCCTCAAAAAACCTTCATAGTGATGTCATTGTTCTCAGCTCACCTTTTTTACACCACCAGCATCCATAGCATCTTCATCTTGGAAGACAATCTTGAGAGGTTTCTTACAATCTTGTGGGAGGACCTGAGCAAGCTCTCGGACTGTACTAGCCACAATGTTCTTGCGATCTACGTGCAGTACTAGGTAAGGCAGTTGACCTATGGGTTGTTGGTTCATCATCAGTTGGTAGAAGTTACTCTGGTGTGTTTGATCTACGGCAATCTATGTTAAAGCAATAAAATAGTTAATACTAACCTGTTGTAGAAACCAGAATGAAGAAAGGTATGTTTTACTGTTTAAAGGTAAATCTTCCCATATCAGACAGTTCCAGTTCTCCCAACTAAGCCAATTGTAGACACTAACGTAACTGCCTTTATTTCTTCTTTGCGTAACACAAACCTTGTTTATTGCTTGAGGGCATATCCTGGTGAGCATACAAGGCCATAATGTGTAATCAGAACTCCCTTGGTGCATGCTGTGTATTAATGTGAGCTACTCTGCACCTTTTGAATTTGATTTCAATGAAAGAGCAATCATCAATTGAGATTTTTGATTTCCCTAAATTGAAAATGTAGTTTGGGGTGATGAGTGTCTGTCTTTAAGACATGTTTCTTCACAATAACCAACCTGTACAACAACCATATCTTGAACCACTGATTTGATTAATGTGATGTCTAATCCTCATACCAAGCAGCAGAAGAAGTATTTATGATCCCTACCTTGAGATTAAAGTTTGACTTCTAATGAATATCTCATACCAGATCACATTTTTCCTGACAACCATTACATTAAACTCTGTAACTATGCTGAAATTGTTTTTCTCTCTGCAAAGTGCCAAAACAAAACACAATAAGTTGTGTTACTGAATCTTAATACTGGATTCCAGTGTAAAAGTGATTTTAATTATGACACTACCTGCATTTGGATGAGTGCATCTACCTGAAACAGTTGACTTTTAGTCAAAACATCAAAGACGAATGGGAAGTCACAGAATGTGAATGGGAAGGTAACACTCTGGAAATGAAAAAAAAAAGAACATTCTTTTTCAAGGGTACAGAGGCAACTCTTCCCCTCTACCATCAGCTCTCTCCCTCCCCCTTCCCCCATGGAAATCTGTTGTTTAATGAAAATGTTACGTACTTTTGTCACATCCTACTCCATGAAAGTGACATATTTTTAATGGTCACAGCAGCCTTATTATCGTCCATGCATCCCCACCTGTAGTTTATTGTCTCTATCTTTTCAACCCTGCCCCACCCCCTATAACACAAGTACGAATGTTCCAAGCTTCATACAGCATATGTAGTCACCCAGCCCGGATTTTAAACATCAACTAAATCTTTGTTTTTTTTTTTTCAACTTGCATCTACCTCAGAGGCATCTTATGTTCAACAGACTTCTGAGCATGCACAATGCATACTTAAGGATCTTGCATTAATTTCACAGTTCAGCAACATAAACATTGTCACATGATCAAAAACAATATTGCATGACTTGACAAATGCAAAATACTAAATATTAAATAGCAGCTTGCAGGCTTTTAATAGCCAGTGACATCAGTGCACTAAAATAACCAGCACAATATTTAAAGGAGCCTGAAAAATTAGGTAAAATTACAAACTGTTTCATTAAATACTGAGTAAATAAAGCTAAAAATAAAGCTACTGGAAACTATTGAATTCAAGTAAAAGCATCCCATTACCAACACAAGGGAATTGCTGGTCAAGAAAGAATCACAATACAGGGTAACAACAAGCTCAATTGACAATAGAATAATAAAGAACCAAAAGGGACTAACCGCATCTTTTTGGAACCAGATCACAAAGTGGTGTCGAAGGTCTATCAGCTCCCCTAGGTTGTGGATATGGAAAAAATTGAATGGAATGATCTCATGATTTTCATCATTGATCTGAAAAGAGGATAAAAGCAATTTCACAAAAAAAAAATGACAAGTGACAGATAACAATACAAATAATGTTTAGATTGATTAGTAGAGGTAAACTATATAATCCTACAACTACCTTTTCATGAATCTCATGACAAATCTTTTGATAAATTCCAGAGCTACACCGACCTGTTCTGATTCTTGGAATGGTGTCATGAATGACTCTAGTGATGAATTCGGAAGTGCACTGTACAATTAAGTCAGAAGGAGTTTAAAATAAACAGCGCTGGTTCTTGGAATGAGTGAATGAAGCTAGTAATGAGTTTCAAAGTTTATCATATGATGAGGTCAGTAAAGAGCTTCACAATATGCTTTGTGGTGATTCTTGGCATGAGTGTAATGAATGAATCTGGTAACAAATTAATTTCAATGTGAGTCACATTATGAAGTCAGTTAAGAGCTTCAAGACGAACTCTATACTGATTCTTGGAAAGAGTGTAATGATTGAATCTGGTGACAAATTAATTTCAATGTGAATCACATTATGAAGTCAGTTAAGAGCTTCAAGATGAACTCTATATTGATTCTTGGAAAGAGAGTAATGAATGAATCTGGTGACAAATTTCAATGTGAATCACATTATGAAGTCAGTTATGAGCTTCAAGATGAACTCTATTAGATTTTTAGAATTAGATTCTTAGAATGGAATGAGTGTCATACATAAATCTAGTCATGAGTTTCAAATGTATAAAACATAGATGCCAAGCAAGAGCTTCAAAGGAAATTCTGTTGTGGAAGCAATAGTGATTTATACTCTTCCTAGGTACATTACAGACAATTCTGGGGCTTGTTCTGTATCCAGTAAGTAATTACGGGATATGACAAAGCCTTGTGGAGAGTTGACATGTCTCAAGAGCCTATGCAAAATAAATATCAGACCATAGAAGTGCCCCTTTCACTAATACACTTGATGATTGGATTTCTACAAAAGACAAACACAGATTCAAAGAAAAAACCAAAACTCACGGTGTTCAACTTTTT
Source organism: Holothuria glaberrima (assembly GCA_009936505.3). Taxonomy (NCBI): domain Eukaryota; kingdom Metazoa; phylum Echinodermata; class Holothuroidea; order Aspidochirotida; family Holothuriidae; genus Holothuria; species Holothuria glaberrima. The sequence goes on along the minus strand of WURT03175203.1, from coordinate 5,418 downwards.
CAACACTTGCATGGCCAGGAAAATGCTCTCCGTTGATATTGATTGTTTGCCTTTCAACTGTTCTACCACACACCTCTGGTAGACATTAACAACCTTCTTCAGGTGTCTTGGTTGAAAAGAAGACCACCATGCCACTGTGGTATTAACAAAAAAACCAAAACAAAAAAAAAAAAAAGAAAAAAATGATATCAAACTAAGATGAAGGTTTGGAAGAATTATTTTATTATTCTCAGTATTACCATCTTGGATACCTCTGCTTCAAATTTGTTAAAGGGATTATGCAATCACCCAAATTTACTTTGGAACATCAACTAAATGTTATTAATCTCCTCTGATTTCCCATGCAAGTGTCTTACATAACCTTTCAGATCAGATATATGGCCAGCTAAAGGTTAACCCACTGGTTATGCTGTATGAATTCAACATTTTGAAGGGGCTTATTGAGTTGACATGGATTACTTTTTTGACCAGTTTGAAGGAAATCATTGCATGACAATGCTTCTAACAAGCCTCAACACTCATGTATCGCTTCCTATAGTTTCTGAAAATGTGAGACATTGTAGTTTTTGTGGACAGGAGTTGCACGTCATTACTACATAATTGTAAGAAGTGTCTGGTCACGAATTTGTAATAAATGATTTTAATCATTAATCACCCTGTCATTGTCATTTCAGTAATGAGTCAGATGTGCAGAAACTCTTAGATCATTTACTGTCAAAATGTGAGTAAATCTCAACAGGTGTGAAAAAAACTCATGAATTTTGTGAACCAACTCAATAAGCCCCTTTAAACACAAAATTCATGAAACATGATCCAAGAGAGCCACTCATGAATCAGATACTAGGACATACCAAATCAGTCTACAGTGACTGCATTTTCCCTTTAAGTAAGGTCAATATTTTTATTGAAGGAAAGATTGGGAAAAAATTGCACAATCTGAAACTGAATACAACTTTACGTAAAACCAAACTTGTTTTCTATTTCATTAATAGAAGTGAGATATTAAGCCTAGGCAAAATGCACCATATGAATTCTGAAGAGAAGGAATTTATTTTTAATCATGTTTGATTCTTACACAAAACTTTAGCTGCTGCAGGTTTTAAGTTGCAGAGGCACTTAGCTAGCATTGTGACAGTCTCCACTGGGAAGGGTGCCTTGCTGTCTTCGTGTAAGGGGAACTCCATCAGAAGAACATACAAGCGGAGCGCTTCTATGTCAGGTGGTGATGAAGGAAGACTTGGAAAAAGATGTGTCACCATAACACTGCATATCTGAATGGAAAGATAATACAGTCACTTTCTTGAGGTGTGTAAATGTTGCATACTTTTGAACTGGGAAACTTTGACATCTTTGACAACTTTTTTTTGGCAGTTCAGTAACAAAGTATTGGAGAGCTACTTATGTAGGCTGCATAGTTGGCATCATGGAAGAAACTGCTTACACTATCCCATATTTAAAGAGACTTTGTATTTAGATTGTCTTATCTTCCATACAAACATTGTAATTTAATTAGTATTTGAATTGTTTGTTAAATTACCAAACAAAATGGCAACGAACTTAAGTGAGATGACACACTGAAGCATACACATATGACTTATGGATCATCCATTTTCCAATCATCTTCAGAAGTATGCAATGAACATCCTTTTTTCTAATGCCCCCCTCCCAATCTGAAAAATGATTTTGCAAACATTGTAATGTATGATATTTTGAAAAATTTTAGAGAGGTTTTTGACCTCTGTATCCCACCTCCTGCCACAGCCCACACACACATTCGTCAAAATGATGAAAAGTGGATTATCCCTACAAAAATGCAAAATAAGTAGTGACTTACACATGTAAAATGATCTTTAGCTTTGACTATATGAAGTTTACTAAAAGCTGCTCTTGCCACATCAAGGTCCACGCCATGATTCTGTCGACTGCTCCCATAATGCTCATTATTCCTGTTATGATTAAAATCACACAAAAAGGTTCCTTACATTATATATCTCTTAGATCATGCCTTTTAGTAACACAACATACCAAAATTAGTTCTCAGTGTAGGTCTATCTAACACAGCTAGGTAGACCTCTGTTTTCCATGGGGGTATTTCTAATGTATTCTATCGACTGTTCATTTCAGATTGTGTGGTGTTTCTAATCAAACCTCTTAATGCAATCTCCAAAATTTGTCTTTTCCACCAAATATAATTAAAATCATGGTTTCCCATTATCTAATGTAAATTTTTCCTGATGGAGCTGGACCTTAAACTAACATAAAAGAAAATGCTCAAACACAGTACAGAATCCTACTCCCTCTCCAGCTGCCCCCCACCCCAACATCTTGAATTTGTGTTAATAAGAGACCAAGAGAAAAACAACAGACATACATAACTTTACAAAGGTAACTTACAGTGTGTTACAATGATACATAAGAGGGACATGTATACATGAAACAGGGTTTGTACACTTTTCTGCAGATAAAATTCAAGAACTTTTCAAGGACTTTTCAAAGCATAACTTTGTTTTTCATGGCCGCCAAACCACTTTTAAAACACTCAAAAATTTTCTAGCATGAAATACTTAAGCACACACACTGGAAGACAATAATTTTCCATTCCAAACCCTCTTATTACCATACTGATACCTATTTTACGACTTGAAAAAAAAAATCTTCTGTATCAAAACACCATGCTCTTGTCCAGTACTAGTTCAGGTTCTTTCAGGATGTTTTAAAGATTGTTATGGATTATGGTCTAGTACAGGCACATAACATCCAACATTTCCATTTGCACTCAAACCAATGAACGTCTAATTAAACTCACACTAGATTTCACTGAGACTTTTGCATACCATCCTGTTTAGATTTCGTTGAATTTGATAAAAATAAAGGTCCCAACAAAGAGAGAGTGTTGATATTTCGTTCACATGTTTTTAAATAAAAAAAAAATTAATTACAGCCGAGACCAATCAGTTTGATGTATGATATCGGCCTTTTGCAATACTACAACTGACTTCCCTGAAATAAACTTCTGCTGTAACTTATCTTTCAAAAATTCGATCCAAAATCTTGAAAAGTTATGCATATCTTGAAAAACACTCCTTACTTTTTCAAGAAAGAACCATTTAGGCAAGATGCAGATGAGAATATATCTTGTATCTGCTTTCTAATGTCCTCATTGAAGACAGAGTCCACTATTCTTGAGATAAATTCATCGTCTAGCATTGATGTCCTCTTCTGGGAGGGGAATTCTCTGTAGTCTAATGGAGGGATTGAATTCTGCGGAATAACCATACGATCAAGACCATTAAGACACAGTCAATGAGATAATTGATGTGCATTCAAATGTATACCACAACTTTCAAAGTGTTCACTAAAACAGAAATCCATGCAACTTTGACATTTGTCAGGAACATCAATATGGACCACATCTGGTTGAATAATAACATTAAAGATTTAATGACCTTAAAAGGTAACAAATCCAACAATGGTTAAATTAAGAAAACTGACCATTGTAATGGCCTGTAATGGCCGTGTCACAATGCATTAAACACCACTGTCCATTAACCTTACATTCAGTCCACACCCATAGAAGAATCTTCAACTAGAAGCAAACAGGATGAAACAAACTTGATCTACAAATGCAACATTAAAGAAATATTCCAGTGACATTTAAGAAAATACTGATGAAAGAGCTTTATTTTCATTACATGCTCCTGAGACCCCACACCAATCAATATCACATTCATAAAGGCAACATATTCCTATTGAAGACAGATTATTTTTGTCAAGAAAAGATTTTCAGTTGCTACAAGGTTACAAAATGTTATGCAATAGGAGCAGACTGCTTCCAGAATCGTTCATTATGCCTTAAAATTGAAGAGCTTAATACATGACCTTAAAAACTTGATACCAGTGAAAGCATTGTACACACTTAGCTATATATGTCATCCATAAAATGTGAACATGCTGTTCTAAGTGGAAAGTGAATACAAATTTCATTCACACGAGTTAAGTTTTAAAGAGATACAAAAGCTTTGTTGAACCAGTGTGCAGATGTCCAAAATCTATATTTTCCACCTAAAATCTGCATTTCTAAGAAACCATGCCTATAAGAGTACACACTATACTATGCACAGATTGCTATCATCCCATAACCTATAAGCATTGGTCAGGTTGCCTATATTGTAACCAGTGTTAAGCTAGGAAGACTAGTTTTACCTCTATTACCCGAGGGCTGTATATTACTAGGCCCAGCTGTAAGCTTCACATTTCAACAGTTTGATTAAGTAGCACATTCCTGTACTTCTGTATTTTGCTACTTTTTTGTACAAAATATAGAAAATCTGAACAACTTGGCAGCTTTGGTTTCAAAAATCTCCCATCATGCAATAATGAACTACTGCAATATTAATATTTGTTTGATACTCATAACTTCCAAGTGTAGAATGCTCATGCTATTGAGATGAGTGTTAAACCCTCACAATAAAGGCAGCAAAAATTCCACAATTTTGTGAATCCTTCCTATTTTACCACTGGAATATTTCTATACAGGCATATAGTTCATTTACACTGTTACGCTGTCAACATGGCACGTATCCAATGCAGCTTCAAGCATTTTAAAAGGAAATATTCCATAAACAAAGCAACATGTCGTGGACAAAACATAACTTAAATCATTGTACAACCATTCAGTCCAATCCACAATTTACAACAAGAACTCTTTTTCTCAGAACTATTATGCAGTATGCAGTATTATAGATGTTGTATCATTTGACATAATTTTATTTGCATGAAAAAATAATTCACGAGCAACAAAGCAGTGAATTTCTTCCTGTGGGTACAAAGCTTCCTAAATAAAGTTGGCTAGCTACCTTATTATGAACTGGATATCATTCTTTATTGGTAAAAAAGCAAGGTGTTACATGAACTAAAACTTTCTGTACCACCGATGCAATATTTTCCCACAAAACCGATACAGTATGCTACAGCCTTTGTTGCCTCACCTGACGATTTGATACTAGGCAGAAGCAGTGGTTTCCACCTGTATATATTGCACATATGCTGACGTGATCATCTTGGGGTGGGTATGACTGCCAACACCCTGGCACTTCTGAAGGCACAGGCTGAGATTGCCAGAGTTTTCCACCCCTCCCTAACTGACCGCAACCTCCTCGACCAAAACTGAACAAACGACCTTGGCTTGCCTCAAATGCCAGGGTATGGTGTCTGTAAAAATGAAAAAGGAGTGACAAACAGAGCTTGCTGGAGGTACTCCACAAATGATCCAATATGATTGTATAACGGAGTATATTATTTTGACCATTATAAGAAATCAAAAAAGACCTTCTACCTTCATGTCTGCCTCTAACAACATCACTTATTTGCCATTTATATGACCCTTTCCAACAACACCACTTACATGCCTCTTACACT
>WURT03175202.1:10149-27891 GCA_009936505.3 Holothuria glaberrima | reverse complement strand
GATACAGTATATAAGAAATTGATCATCTAGGCCTATGCTAATGATACTAGACTGGAAGACTTGTTTTCATTGATGACAATAATTTGATCAAAAAGGGAAGATTATAAATGCGTAATCCTTGTGGTTGAATTAATGGTCTGTTTACAAACAAAAAAGTGAAACACACTTTCGATTCCAGACAAAGACATTTTAACTAAATCAATATTCACGTCACCAAGTATGATAGGACCAGATTTGATTTATGAAAATATGACTTCAAGATTGCTGAAGAAAACGTTGTCATCGAGGGTGCGATAACACGAACCGATAGTTATTGGTTCACTTTGGAAGAGTAGACGATGGACCCAAACTATCTCGATTTGATCACTACAGAGGTCTAAGCGTAGGTTTAATGCGATTTCGTTCTTAATATAAAGACGAAGCCCGCACCTCGTTCCTGTTCCTGTCTCACAACAAAGCACACTGTAACCTTCAATACAAATTCAGTATCTGTGATTGAGTAATCGAGGAAGATTTGAGATATGGCAGTGATGGTTGCTCTGTTTCTATCTACTTATATTCTGGGCTCCGATGGCTGAGAGACAACACGTTAAGATAAATAAAGTGAGGACCTTTTTGAGGAAAAAAACTAAAACTGCACATCAAATAGACCAAGCGTGGTATTATTACCTTTAGGGAGATCGTCAGAATCTCCAAAAGAAAGATATTGGAAGCTTTAGCAATTGCGATTAAAGGTAATTTCAAGCCCCTTCCTCTGCGTCTGTCATAGAGCGTATATGTTGTTGATACACCTGATGTAAACCCACTTCTCAAAGGCTTCACAAGACATTGCATGATGAATCTTTTGCATTAAAACCACTTTAATCAGTAATATCTTGCTTCATTACATCTGTGACCTCAATGAGGACACAAAAGTAACACCTGATACAGGTATTTTTACATTGAAGGGTAACCAAAGAAATGTAAAAACAATTTTGATCAGAGGAGAAGAAAATGCTAGTTAAGCTTTTCCTTATTGGTCCCTATACGCTCTATCAACAGAACGATCATCTAATTACCAGAGGGGATTGGTTTCCGAAATTCAAGTCATGGGTTGGAAATATGACATATCTTACTAAGACAATAGAAAATTGAGGATTGAGAGCCACTTTCCATAATGGCTTCAATTCGGCATGATGGCGGTAACGCCCTTACAACAATGAACACAAGGATGCTTGGGCATTCTGGCGGGAAAGGGCCCTGGGATAGACGAAATATAACCGGTGGAAAGGGGCAGAAGGGAAGTGTTGATGAGTCTGAAGGTGCGCTTCTGTTTATACTGCAAGTGACCCGGCATGATTGGTTGTGATTCGTTGCAAGCTTAAAAGTCGAGGATCCACAATGACACAAGGCAGTTGTGATGGAAAGATCGATGCTTTTTCAAACATAAAACATCGGATCATCAACCCCTTTTCTAGTATTTTCCTGAAAGGAAATGTGTACTTTTTTCCAAAACTCAGTTAATCCATAAAATATGCATATTTACTAAAGCATTGTTTTATTATCATTACAATGTATGGAAGTTCAAAAAATAAAATGGGATTCAAAATATGAACTACTTTAAACTAGTTGTAATGACACTCAAAAGTAATTACTGGGTCGTAAGTGTATATATATATATATATATATAGGTGACTTCCCCAGAGATCCTTTCCCTGTAATGCGTGACAACCATGAACTCTTATTGCGTTTGGCCTGTGAGAATTTATCGCCTCTGTTCGAGACCAAAGTTAAAATCACGAAGGCAGCGGCAGACGCATTATCAAAAGATTCATACCAGGAATCAGTACGGCGGTGGCGTGAAAAACCGCCTCTCCCAACGTTCACCCAAATTATATTAGGGTTTTGGGTTTTTTTTTTTTTCAAAACAGTTAACTTGTGTTGCTCACTTGTAACACTAACTATTGTTTAAGCTCAATTCAATGAACTAAAAGATTCAGCCCCTGTACCCTTACTAACAACTTTCCTACCGCGATAGCGACGAAAGGAATCGGCATTGCAAGAAACTTGTGTGTACAGCTATTATACAGTATACATTCGTCTAAGAAATTCACAGCACCATCCCGGCACAAGCAAAGAAAAATGAAGCAAAACAAAATTCCTCTCTTTCTCTGTTTCGATGGGCATTTGACGGCCAAAGTTCCTTTCTGAAGAAAGAATCAACTTATGTTTTCTCTCTTTTATCAGAATTGTCCATTATTGAACTTTGTCCAAGCACAAACACACGAGAATTTTCGTTTCAGATTGCTCAACTTTGGGCGTTTCCATACTGCAGGAAAACATGCAGCCATGAGTGACCGGCTGCTATTGGCCAACAGGATATACCGCTGCTCGTGAAAAAAAACACATGAGCTTTATCGCGTTTTGTGTAAGAGATGCACTGTGCAAACCGTAGATCGCCGGGATTGCAAAAAATATAGATATTACGCAATAATCATGATGTCCTCAAATTTTGTTGAAATAAATGGAAAATTTTTCTGTTTCAACATATTTTTAGTATGATATTAAACAACTGTCTTTTTATCCAGCATTTACTTCTAACAGTTTATCATTGAAATATCGAGTTATAAAACTTAAATACATTTTTCATGGGAGAATTCGCTCCCTAGAGAGTTGGACAAACTTATTCTGTCCTTGAAGTCTCTCCTTGTTAAACAGCTGAAAAAACACATTACTGCAGATAACATGGTCAAGTGACCTCCTATTCTTCTAAGGGAATCTGCACTCCCAGACTTTTGTCGAGCTGTGAAGACCTGGTAGAAATTCCTAAGACATTTTGTTGTTTGTGGTTCTCTATTGTTAAAAATCGGCCAAGTCACTTTCAAGGGGCAGATTTTTCTAATGTTGTCATTGACCTGTGTACAAAATGACAAACTTGAATGCGCTTTTCTCATTAGTCAATTTCCGTTTTTTTATAGCTTGAAATATTACCTTTTTTGATAAATATGCAAATATGTATGTAATCTTGCCATTTTTAATGTTTTGCACATACCCAGTGAAAAAATGGGACAACCAACTTCTTCTTTTGAACAATTTTGTCAAACATTTTATAAAATCGTCCTGCCATTAAACATTCTCAAAGACAATTACACATTCCAGTATCGCTGCCTGGGCTATTCCATTGTAAATCAGGATCAAATTAACGAGCAGTGTGACGTCGTAAACCTTCAAGGTTTCTTCGTGTTTTCAGGATCGAAGATATAATTAAATGTGTCCTTCAACCTTAAGCGACAATAATTGAGGACATGCGGTACCCATTATAAAGTAAAGCAGTCGGCTTTTTACGCAATAAAATATTCCTATATTCGTAACCTTAAAAAATCGTCCAATAGCAGTGATTTCTCCTACCAAAATCGTCCAGAAGGCGCAGGACGAAAATGGAAGAAGAAAACAAAACACGGATGTGACATGATTTGCAAAGGCCATAAGCAAACGCTTCTTTACTAGGGTAGCAATTTATTTGGAAATGATAAGATAGGAGTCAGGGTCAGACTGGTTTTTTGGTAATCGAGGCATTGTAAAGTGGTTCTATTCAAGGATACCTTCCGAAAAGATACAAAACTGGGAACAATGGCCTACCTACCCGACTGTATCAGACACTCGTAAGAGTAAACCCAACTAAAAATAAATCCAGTTATTGCTAATATTGTGCTGCAAGGACAATTGAAACGTAAAATAATTCATTCAAAAAGGAGTAGACATACGTTTTATAACTCAATCGTTTGTTTTAAACAATAGCTGTTTTTGCATTTAAAAGTTGGATCGGCAATGCAATCAAATAAAATGGAATGAAAAGAATTTTATCACGAGGTCAACACTCAAGTTACATGTGTGAGATCAAATAACGAAGAACTGTAGCAAGGTCCATGGTAAAGCTGCACGGGTTTCCTGTAAAATTAAATTACACCGGTTTCATTTAACATGGGATTCCATTACATTACAATTTGTCACAATATTTTAGTCCGTAGACTATTCGACAAAGTCTTTCCTCTTATAAATGTAAAAGAACAATAAAATGAGCATACGTTTGAATTTGTAAAGTTGGTTAATAATTATGTTTTCACAAATCAGGGTAAGTGCAACTATGGGTGTCTGCAGAAAATTTCAGGGAGGGGCAAAACTTTTAATTGATCAAATTAGGGGATATTTTTTACTCTCAGGAAAAAGTTTAATTGCTTGGTGCTTTTCACAAGGGTGTAGCCTGGAATTTACCAAGGGGCGACACCTGTTGGCAAATCATCTAAGCACAGCTCCACCATAGTTTGGGGCGGAGCGCCAAGAAAACTTTGGCCGAAATCCTCCCAGATCACTGAAAATGGCACTTCCCAGGCCTTGTGATTTGCATCTAAACATTATCTATTTTGAAATCTCATATTCTAGAAATTTTCTAGCGACATCATAAAAAACATTGATGATATTTTTCCTTCAAGTTTTCTCAAGTTTTTGGTTTTCCAGGGGGGGGGGGTGTTCACTCTTCCTCTCCCTCTCCGGACGCCCAAGACTGCAAGCAAGAACGAAACATTGTCAATAAGCACTCTTAAAAACAAATGAATCAATACCGAGTTATTTCTTGTAGACAACTTCTAGGGAAACAATTGGAAACAATGATGATTGTAATTAGTAATAACGTTTTCAAAAATTAGGGTAAGTGCAAGCAAGAACGATTACAATGTTGAGTTTTAGTCAGTGGAGAAGCTATAGTTTTCAGATTTGAAATCTTGGTGTAACCCTTTCTTTATTTTATGATTATTGCAGTGGAACTGTTATGAAGCAATGAAAAATGTGTGTCCTTTTAGTATGAACAGATAATCACTACCAAGAACAGTACACAAAAAAGTAACCAATTTGATAGAGCCAAGAGGAATGTTTGGACAATTGACAACTATTTTAGTGATCAAATAGATGTTGCCTGATGACGCATATAACATTGGTAGTTACAAGTGGCTAGCACGCTGGTGGTAAGCTGTGTGTTGTAAGTTGTAAATAAGCCTAGAGTCAAAAGGAAAGGCATTTTCGCTCATGAAAAATGAATAAACGAGAAATGTACAATTGCTCCAGTCGGACACAAGCCACTTACTTATAAGGAGGCTCTCATAGTACGGAAAGAGGATTTGTTGCGCAGTCACCTGCACCAGCAGATCGAACCGTCTCGCCTACTACGACGTTGGGTTAAGGGTCTTGAGCGGTGGTTCACTACAGCGTACTTTCAAAATAGTGCTCGCATGTCAAAAAAATGGATTCCGTCTGTTCAGAAAACCAAAGTACATGAAGCAAGGACAATGTGACTGTCCTTCCCGAGGACGGCATTCTTCGGGAGAATATTCAGAGGAGCAGGCATTGTTTAAAAAATTCGACGAAAAGCAAAATCTTGACTATTGTCTCCTCTTAAAGTACCACGGCAGCGGGCCCGTAGCCACGGGGGCATTTCGTGGCAATGCCCCCAAATATTCCTTGCCCCCAGATGAAAACTGAAACTGCATAATAATTAACATGGGGGCGCGTCCCCCGATCGAAAATTCTGAAAATTGTAAAATAACCCAATAGATTTCTATAGGGGGTAGGGTGAGATGTGTTTTGGACCAAGTGATGGATCTATTGTTATCTTTTGCTATCATAAATGTTTCTCAAACTATCAAAATTTTCTCCAATCCTTCGCAAACTATTAAACTTTTCGCGCGGTTCGCGCACTTCAAACCTTACCAAAATGTTGTTCTAATTATCAGTATCTTCCGATAGCAACTCCCAGAGAAGCAGAGCAGCAAATGTCCAAAGCTGTTTACAACTTACCAGGTGAAAAACTGGCTTTTTTGAGTGGCATGTAGGTTTGTTCAGCAATTGAAAGTGTCTCCATGCAGATTCTGAATACAGGTTTTGTCATGTAAATCTTACATAACGAAAAATTTCGGCGCGTTACACCCGCATGCCACACGGTTTGTGATCCATGTCATGACCATTATGAAGGTAATAATAAATGGTACCTAGTACTATTCTGATCACAACATTTTCAAAAGACAGAGCCAAACATATGTAGGGGCATTGCATCAGTATGGTATCTTTCAATCTAATTTGTAGCATGATGTGGAAGGTTGGAACTTGAATATACGTATTTGCCGTAATATATTTTTCAATATATTTTTCAAAAATTTTTACCGAACATTATCGGTATAGATGGTTACTGTTAATACACTTACGACAAAACAACACTCTGAAACGTGCTTTTTAGTCCTTCACCCCTTTTGCTATACCTATCAGGGAGGTCTAATCTCACCTTCCTGCACCCCCCCCCCCCCCGCCCATTCCCCATTGCTGGAAGCTGTTCGTCTGGATTTTCCTTCAAAATTAGTAAAAATACGACAGTTGTAAGGTGCCCGGCATCATACTCTGTATTATCATTTGTATTTCAGGTAATAAGCATTCAGTGGCGGATTCAGGGGGCCACTGGGCCATGTGATCCCCCCTCACTGATTAATTTTTTAGTACCTAATATACATAAAAATTTTTAACGGATTTTACTTCAAAGGTATCATATGTGACACCAGGTTGCATGTAAGGACACCTTATTTTTCAAAAATTTTCTAAGGGGAGGGGACCCCTAAGACCCCTCCCCCAAGCCGGCAATCACGCGACGTACTATTTGGCACCTCGTAAGAAAAATCCTTGATACGCCACTGTGAGCATTATGGCATTGCCCTCATTTTATAGAATTGATTCAGAGCTTCCGGGAGCCCTATACAGGTATCTGCCAGCCTTAGAGGCCCTTTTATAATACACAGTGAAGCAAAGGGGAGTTTGAGTTATAGTCAAAGAATGTTTCTGTGGACTCCACGCACGTATTTTGGCGTAAAAAGCTATCTCGAATAGAAGACAGTACAGTAGCCAAAAGAGAGGGGGGGGGCTAGAGGAAATTTGTTGACAACGTATTTTTGTCTTAGACAGCATAGTCTCCTCTTTCACCTAACCAAAACTTAGAATTCATTATATTATAGACATGCCCCAGTCATATTTGATCAGCTCCGAAAGTATCCCATAGATAGCACCATGTTGCATCTAATCAACCTTAAATAAACAAACATTTCTCCCTCCCGTTACACCCCTCCCCCAGTACGGCACCTTTATGTAGTGACAAAGGAAGGATCCCCATTGCTGTACAAAAACGCACAGCACATAGAAAGGGTGCAATTTACGCAAACATGGCTGTTTAACTGAGGTAAAATTACGACATCATCTGTGTTGCCTCCCATCACCAAAGTCTGGCGGGGCCACTGATCAGAAGGAGAAAATTTTAGACCCCCTCAATCACAACACTTGCTCCCTAAAATGTAAAGCTGGCTACGCGCCCGCATGGCATAGACCAGAGGAATCCAATCAGAATTTTCTTTAAAAAACAACACCTTCGGCTGACAATTAACATGCCCCTGATTGGTAAAGTGTATCATGTTATTGTGAGTATTTGATTTATAACCAATTATTTTTTTTTCATTTACTACCGCACCTTGTTAACACGTAGGCTGCATTTCAGATCCCTTGAAGCTGCTTAGATCATTACAGAGTCAGGCATGATGTCGTACTTGTACATCATGCGTCGAACATATTAATTAAGCAAATGCAAGACGTGAGCACTCTCTCTTCGCATTATGTTAAGTTCGTTACGAACGGTGAAAAGGTTGCTTGTGATATAGGCCTAATGCCCACCGTTGTGCATTCGATTCTGAATGAGTATAAATATTGTAGTCTTAGGCCAAAACGACGGCATTGATCCAGCTATTATTACTTTTTCAAGTTAATTGATTTCGTTTGTATGGATACTGTTCTAATTCTATGGTCACGTAACAACTCTAATACACCCGATCACCATTCCCGGAGTAGGGAAAACAAACCAGTGAGCCACAACTGGAAAAAGGCCGTGACCGGTCCTACTTGAACCGATTGGTTACAAACTGAGCCGTAAAACCTCATCCAACTAACTAACAAGCTACACCTGATCACCACACATAAAAAAAGATTCGCCAACGTTTACTACCACGTTTACTATGATAATTACCATCTGCCTTTCAATACGAATAGGGGATATACACTCACATTTCGAAAGTAAATTTTTAACGTCACTTCAATTCTAGTTATTGTTCAGGATTACTGACCGTTTAAACAGCATAAAGCTGTGCCAGATTTTAATGCAATGCACTAAATAGTGCAACTTTGTAACACACAAGTAAGTTTGGTCACAAGCAAATCTTGCAAGTATCTTCTGCAAGCGATTTACCAAGTTTTTTTAAACGTTTACTGCAAGAATTACTAGTAAATAGTTTAAAAGCTACAAGAATTTGATTTTACCAGGACTTTCCTTCGTGTCTCATTTTCCTCTCTGTGGATTCTGTTCGGTTTTGTTGCTCATCGCGTGTCGGGACTCTTTAGTTTGCAGGAACTGTTTGAAGGGTAAGGACTGACGCTTGTAAGATTTTTATAATACCAACAATTAGATTACGCAATAACTTTCAAGTTTATGCATACATAGACTGTCGACTTTTATCAGTCATCTTAATGTGAGGAATGCACAAATGCGCACTGTCCAAGCCTAGAGGAGTATGACTATTATATCGCATAGTATAAGTTGTGCTTAAATAATCATTAAAAGAAGCCTAGTATTTTCTTTATATAGTGCCCCTGATTGGTGAACGTGAAGACAACACCTGAAATGTTTTCAGTGTGTACAAATTCATTTTCTACGGTATAATCTCACCCTTTCCGGGTCGTCTGTCCACTAATAATCGCGCGGGTGGGGAACTTAGCAAGTCCTAATTATTTTTAACATTTACTCTGAGCAATGAACCTCAATTATTAGTTTACTCACACGATATTATATCCTTAACTTTGAACTACAAGTCTGTACAAATAAATCGTTCGCACAAACGATTGGCATAGTTTACTAGCACTAAAACCGGTGTTAAGGAAAAAAACATTTTTTCTAAACATTTTCGCCCCCACTTTTTAAACATATCTAGATCCTAAACACACGTGTCCAGTTCCTACACATTCTGTTCCAAGACTCGTTTAATTGCTAAACATTTAGTGTCCCATGAGTGAACATATTTAGAATGTAGACGTGGTTATAAAGTGGGGTCAAAATAAATGTTGAAATATGAAATAAATTTCGAGTGTAACTTTGTTTATACTAAAACGTCCCTTAATTCGTTGCATCCCTCCACATCCTTTGAACAATTGCAGTTTTGAAGGTTATACTTCAGAAATAAACAACCCTCGTTCTCTCCCCCCCCCCCAAAAAAAAACATTCGGGTCGTCTGTCCACTAATAATCGCGCGGGTGGGGAACTTAGCAAGTCCTAATTATTTTTAACATTTACTCTGAGCAATGAACCTCAATTATTAGTTTACTCACACGATATTATATCCTTAACTTTGAACTACAAGTCTGTACAAATAAACGCAAATAATCTAAGTACTTGGTAATTTTCACCGATATCGCTGCCTGTTTCCTGTTTAATGTAGTTGTTTTCATCTTTCATTTTTCTAACTTCCATTGTCTCATGTCTGAAACTTATTAAATGAAGTCTCATGAATGTCATCATGGGCTGTTGGGCCACATGCAATAATTTAGTAGATAAACAACTTTTGGTACTAATATCACACTTATTTTCAGAGACTCGGGCACAGGTCTGAGATCTTGATTATAAATTTAGGAACTATTGTCTGATACAGTGCAATTTATTTCAAGCGTAGCATTTGAATTTGTGTAAAGGGTTTGTTTTTTCCTTTAACTATTGGCGTAGATCATAAGGGGACGGGGACGTTCCCTCAGTTTTTTGGAATGGGGACATCTCTAATAAGTCCCCATAATCTTTCAAAAATAATGAAAGCTAAAACTGCTTTTTATGTTAAAGATAAATAATACAGTTCATAGATTATGAATTGACATTACATTTTAAAAGCTAAACTGCGCCTAACTGCGGCACCATTTGCCATATAAACAGCTTCCAATTTCATTTTACAAAGGGGAAGAACCCTTAGAACCCTCCCTTAGGACGGCGATTCCCTGATAGTGAAAAGCCCCCCCCCCCATCACTACCTCTGGAGATGGATCCAAGCTCTTACTTTTAACGTATGATTTAAAGCTATATCATGTCGCATATTTTTAGTCCGTGACATTCACCCGTTTTGGAGAAAATCCAATGGGGGGAAACTTACTCAACATATTGAACATAGGCCAGCTAGCCTAACAAAGACAAGGTTACGCTAGAACGACGACCGCTCAAAAACTTGCGTTTTTCTCAAAAGGGGCGTTAAAAACCACCGATTAGGACCTAGGTATTCGGTATCTATGACAATATGTACATGCAGAATGTACATTTAATTCCATAACACCAGCTACACAAATATTGCAGGGGTATCCCAAAACCCATTTGCCACTTACAATGTACAAAAAGAACGCTTTGAAGTATGGGTAAAACAGGAAATATGGTGGCACCTATTAAAAAAAAAATCTACGGTTGAAAGCTATGTTCCCTAGATAGAAGGTATCTCTGAACTGATTACGGTTACATGTCCCCAGCATCTACTTTTTGGATCAGGAAAGTTAAATACAATCTATGGATTGCAATGTCAACTAGAAATGTAGTTACGGGAACCGTAACCACTGTTTATGGAAGCGATTCGTACCGGTACTATGTGGAAATTTTCACTTTGCTGAATGTATTCATCCAAGTCCCAGATTTCACAAGGAATTATTGAACTGAAAAAGAAATCACTTCGCAACAGATCACTATAACAGAACTGTTTTATTTGAAGGTTACTGACACACATGCCTGTTACAGAGTACAAGGCTACAGTATGAAAACATTACAATTTCAATTCAGACAGACCCAATGAAAAAATGCTCTTGCCAAATTACTAATATTAGGCCCATCCCACACGTACAATAGTTCAATCACTCATATAAGTCCCATCCGACACGTACAATGGTTCAATCACTCAGATGTCGCGTTCTTTGTCCAGGGTGCAACACGTTATTAGCCTAGACCTAAAACATACATCTCTAACGTTACTTCAAAAACTTCAAAAGGGGTAATGTAAGAAAAACCACACTGCTGTAGACGTTTTCTAAAAAATCTTTGAAGGACACTAACAACCTCTATACAACGAGAATAAGACCAACACAAAGTGTACGACACAACACAAATGTGTCCTGTTTGACTGAAGAAGTACAATTGATATGCCTGAGTTACTTTGTTTACTTCTGTCTCAGTTGCTGTAGGGGTCGATAACATTAACAATGCCGCTCAAATGGCCTTTGTTGTTTTCGTTAACGCAACCGTGAGCATAGGGCAGGATATGGGACCGTTCCTATATCCTTCTCTTTGGCTGTACGTGGTACGTTATAGTACGAAGGAACAAACTGCTTGCAGCGCCGTTTTCGATAAACACGACTGTGATACACAGCACTCTGTGCATGCATGCTGTGATACAGCAGTAGACCTACGAGGGAACCATGCACTGCTTGTGCAGTAGGTAATTGACCGTGTTTCATGGTTGGTCACAGCGGCTGACTTCTTTCTGGCAGTTTGTGCTTATTCATCTGCACGTACTCAACAATGTACAAAGGGTTACTATTACTAGGACTACTGAAAACTAACGAGTGTTTAATGTTAAACTAATGTATTTTACGAAAAGAAGAAAAAAATTATGATGTCACATCACACTATGCAGACCAGTAAACAGCCATTTCACAGACAAAAGTATTACAAACACAGCTAGCTTTAAAAAATAAGTTTTACAGGATGTAACTGTAATGTTTAAACTTTGCATCTGTCACACCTACTAACTAACATTTTAAGATACCCTAATTCATTCAGACTTTTGGACATTGAAATATCTTCAGGCCTATAGTCTTATTTTGCAATGCAAAAACCATCATTTTCACTGCTTTACAATTATGTGACATGTGATAGCAAAATAATATTAAGACTTGCAATAGTTCTGATTATGATCTGCTTCTTCAGAAACTGTCACGTGACCAGATCCTGTGTAACCACAATATGTTTATGAGAAGCTGTCGCTTCCAATAAACATAACTAAACATTAGGCACCCTTTCAACCGTCTCATAGCTATGCTTGCCCGGTAGTGTAAAAAGTGCACACCATTTTAATTGGTAACATCTGAATGTTATATTTCACTGGGCAATGAAGATATCCTTGAAATCTCGTCCCGACAATTGGTTTAGCTCATTAAGAGTAACATAATACAAAGTGTAAACATTTCGTCTCTTTGCAGATTCTCTTGATTTCCTGGTAATATTGCTGCATAATAATAGATTGAGAGGATTAACATTACACACGATGACAGCCAAACTACCCTTACCGTAAGTAGCACATCAACATCAACCTTGCTTTAAATAGTATGAAATACACGCAATGGCATCTTGTGCAAAAATTTAATAACGAAGAGATTCAAGTTTAGCGGTAGTGCGAAGGATAATGTTAGACAGAAAATTTCCCTGCAGCAAATACCTTACAGCTGCAGCGATAAGCCGTGACTTGAGTAGAATTATTCCTGTAATATGACCACTTGACATTTCTAAATATGTGAAGTAGCTAGAATTGGGATATAAAATACTTTCAGTTTTAACAGGAATGGAAGCTAAAATTATCTAAGTTAGTTCTCCAATGTGTCTGGATATTTATCACCTTAGACCACTATTTACAAAGGCTAAGTTTGAAAAGTTACGTTACCACTATATTATCCTGATTTAGGGAGACAGTCATGTACTTTGATCTTGTAGAGCCACACCTTTGCAATCAGGTCATTCCCAACAACTGCAAAAATGGTACCCATAAGCAATTACCACCAAATATTTTACTCTTCGTAATGGCTGAAAACAAATTTCCTATTTGGTTGTAATGACCGTTCAGAAAAATTCTTGGCAAATGAAGCCTAGAAAGAAGTCATCCGATGCCTTTTCATTACTACATACATTTTCATATAGAAGGGGAACCATCTGGTCGATGCACCGTTCAGTCATATGCATGGAGGGATTACACATAAATGGGTGGAAAACTCCCTAGTATGATTTCAAGTACCTTTTTATATTCATACACATATATGAAAACCACAATCATTTGTAACTAAATAATAGAAAAACCAGAAAGCCCAAAAACTACAGTGATTCCTTAAGGGAAGGAGAAGTTATGTTGCACTGATGTTTATCTACACTATCTTTGCTGACCTCACATGACCTTTCAACTTCACCAAAAATTGAATACCAAAAATTGTGAAGAAATTCCGTGAAAGGGATTTGTGAGATACACCGAGCACTTTACATTGCACAATCAACAAACTTGTCATATGTATGGTAATTTTTAATGACCTTATACTTACAGAATCCTTAACACAAGTTAATAATTTGATAATTTAAATAAGAATTACCAATTACTGTTAGTAACATTTGTGCTTGTGAAACACCTAACTTTTCGGTGATCACGAAACAACAAAATTTGAAGGTACAGCCCACTGTCTATATAGTTTAAGAGATTTCCATAGTTCTCCCTCTGATGACCTCAGACGATCGTCGACTACAACAAAACTTATAGGGTTTTCTTTCTCCAGAAGTCACAAATATTTATAGCAAGTTTTAAAAGTATCCGTCAGCATTGTCCTGAAATATGATGTTTTAAGGGCTTCGGTTTTATGCCCCCTGATGACTTCAAATGACCTCTGACCTCCCCTAAAAACTGTAGGGTTCTTCTTCTTAATATGATATATATATATATATATATATAAATGATAAGTAGAAAACACCACAAAGATGACAATATGAAAGCACAGATAAGTTAACAAAGTATATTTCAGACATCCCTGTGTCTTTCTTCAGCACAAAATGTGAAGTAAAGGTTAATTTAAAAACAACAGGCAGAGCAATAAGGTTAAACCCTTGGGAAGGGTAATGAAGCACGGAGGGGAATCGCTCAAGATACCCAGGTCTTTGTTAAGGACGGTTATATGAGGACAGTTTCATTACCCACTTGCTTTCAGATTTGAGACAGATGGGTAATTGGAAATGAGCAGAATACATCTTAAATTAGATAAAGTGTGGTTTGGTTCACTATTTAAATGTTTTGAAGCAGGGAAGCTTATTGATTTATCCTGCACAGTTTTCTTGTGGTTGTTAAACCTCAGCCTAAAGTTTTTGCCGGTCTGACAGACATATATAGTTGTCTTTGTCACATATATTTCAGCATAATAAATACACTACATTAGGAGTATCACAGTCCAGGGGAAGGGGGACGAATGTTGCAAGTAGTGCCAGGGAGAGTAAACGTTTCGTCCGTGATAATGTACCGACACACTTGACACACCTAGGCTTGGCCTAGGTGTGTCAAGTGTGTCGGTTCTTTAAAAGCAAAGTTGTTGGGTTCAAGTATCGGTTATGTCTGTTTTCAAACTGAAGCTGAAACATCAGACAAAAGCAAGGAGAAGTGGATGTCAAATCACCAAGTCGATTTTTGCTCTTTGACTAAAACCCTTTATAATATGCCTA
Source organism: Holothuria glaberrima (assembly GCA_009936505.3). Lineage (NCBI taxonomy): Eukaryota > Metazoa > Echinodermata > Holothuroidea > Aspidochirotida > Holothuriidae > Holothuria > Holothuria glaberrima. The sequence continues at coordinate 13,307 of WURT03175202.1, read as the reverse complement.
TTAAAGGTTTTTCACAATCACAAGTTTTTCAACTAAGGTACAAGAAAGGATGTTAAAGTGGTGTAACTGGAAGTATGACAACATAAAACATTTTTTTTATAATAGATTCAGTCAGAATTCAAGCACTATGACACGAAAGTTATACTTTAATATGAATCGTATGTATCTTGGAATGAAATCGAAATAAAGATGACAACATTCACTGCCATGTTACATGTAGCTGTCCATGTCCTTAAATTCTGTTCTTTCGTCTCTCATACAGTTGTTTCTGTGTTAGACACAGTAGATCCACGAAAAGAGATGGATGGCGATTGCTTGATCTATGCGTTAGTTTGACTGGAAATATCGCTGTATCTTGCTGCAACGAGAGCACAGATCGAACATCCATAGACGTGTACTGTGTCACATACTCTGAATTGAAAGAAAAGTCAAAACTTTTACATTCTAAACAATTTGAAAAATATCAGTCAAAAGGAATAGTTTACCGGGGGCGTAGAGTTTCATTTGTTGATGGTGAGGTATTAAGTTGTGTTGGTGATAAGCTGGAAGTTTTTCAAATAGGAAATGATGAAGTGTTACGATCTCGCAAAGTGAATGGTTGTGTTAGGTGTATGTATGCATATAAAAGGGAAATATTTATTGGTTTCAAGGAATCAAAGAAAATTAGTGTCTATAGTGTTGCAGGTTTACAGGAAGTGAAATCAATCATCTTGCAAGGAATTCTTGATGAAGACTGGCCTTTCGATATGGCTGTCTTCAATGACAAGCCTTGCGTTTGTGTGGGGAACGATAACGAAGGAAGTAAAAACAGATCCCTGATATTTGAAGAAGCAAATGGACAAATTTTGTCCGAATTTGTAAAACCTTCAGATACAAACTGGTATACAGTTAGTATGACAACTAGTCTACCTTTGGGTGTATTTATTGTCCTATGGTATAACTCTTACTACTACGAGCAAGGTCAACGATTTCAAATTGGGTTTTATTCCATGATGAATGAAAACAGTTCAAGTTTTCTTCTTGTTGACGCTGAATGTGGTGTCACTAGGATCAGAATATCTGACAGAGGTGACAGGATTCTAACGGGAAACGAATGGACAGGCGAGGTGAAGGTATATGATACAGTAAGTATACTTGTTGCTGTGCATCTTACTTCTAGCAAATAGGTGTACGCCACAGATAAAATCATTGTAAAGCACATACATTTCTGGTATACAACCTGGCCTACTGAAGTCAAGCATTACTTCGGCTTTCTTCTCTTAAGATACAAGTAATAAATTTCTATCACAGTAGTTTATAAAGTTACATAGCCAATTAAAGTAGTTAAATCAAACATCACATTACAATAGGGGAAGGCTTATCAGATCGTCATCATGAGCAAATTTAGTTAAGGTACTAAAAAGTATTACTAAATACTTCAGAAGTCTATAAAAGGATAAATACATGGCTAAGTCAGTCCCCTGCATGACAAACTTATTTGATGGAATGAGGTAAAAACAATAGTACTAAATTCCAAAGTAAACAAAGGAGACTTGGGGATAGTGGAATAAATCATGACTTTATTAACATGTTCACAAAAACAGCAAGCTTTTTTGAGTTTCTCGAAAAAGTGACAGAATTGTTCTTGTAAAAGGCCTAAAAGCAACTACTAACAGTTTTGCAGTACTCTGCCATGAAAGTGGCAAAAAGAAAAGAAGAGAGAGTGTGTGTAATATAACGATGTGAACGTTCTAAAGATAAATTACAAAAAGCATTATCGGGAAGGTATCTACAAATGAACTGCCTGCTATCATTTTATTCCATAAGTGAAAGGCGTTTTCATAACTGAGAGGATCTTGATGAAATAGCATAATAAGGCCGCTGAAGCACGATAAAGGTATGGTAGACAAACCTGGTTGGTCTTTAACAAACTTTTTATACCAATTTGGCAGATATTGGCATTTACATGTGACAATTTTTCCATTATTTAAAATATATTTCTGGAAAGAAACAAAGCCGGCGGAAAAATTGCAGTTATAGAAATACACCAGTCAAGTAAAATCTGACATTACACCAATGTGTATCAATACAATCGTAGAAGGTTTGAAATAAATCATTTTAACGAGTTGGCGTTTTAAGCGCACTGATATTCTTTTTGAATTGTAATTTTCAGACTAATTGAAAACCTTCATTTTTATGGAAAACTGTGAAAGAAAAGCTGTTTTTAGCATTTATTGCTACAGAATATATCTTTCCATATGCAAAATTAAAAATGCTCTAATGCCCATATGTTTTGACATATATTGCCGTTAGGTTTGCTCACAGAACCTAAGATTCCTGTTATAACCATATGAGCTGTAATGTCAGCGGTGATCTCAAGAAACGTTTTGCCAAAGGAATAGTGGAGATCTGTATATGCTAGTTGTCCGAAATAGTACACCGGAGGAAAACGAAAGATAGCAATTCAATATTTATTGAGAAAAATCAAAAGGTGGATGTGTTCCTTTTCATGTATGAATATTTTTGTGGGTTTCACTGAATTTGGATTTAAAATCTTTCATGTGGTATAAAAGAGGTTAAAATCAAGCAATTAACAAAGTGTGTAATTCTGCTCTTAAGATAAATACGCCTATCCTTCGTTTCAAGACCTCTTTTGAAAATGGCAATAGGTGCACTTTAGAGCAGTAGAGGTATTGTATGGAGAATAAAATGGTATAGTTCTAGCAGTCTATCTGAATTTGGGAGTCAAAGTTGCACTGTTCATCATATTTTTCGTTCGTAATATTTGATTGATATTATGGTCAGTGTTCCGTTCCCTACAAACAAACATTCTACGCAACATTCTCAACCCCTCTGATGTGCTTTAGCTTTGCAGAGAAAAAATGATATATTCATAATCACATCTGTTCATAAGGCCGATGAGTATGCACGTGGTGTATTGGAACACTACTTACAAAGTTTCCAAATGCACAAACCACAGTTGTACTTTTTATTGCCTGTTGAATATACTCAGGGTAAAAGGAGATGATTCACTGCTCTCTGAACATTAAGATTTATTTTGTTGTAAATCCCTCTGCCTTCTTTCCTTCACAGGAACTGAAGCTTTCAAAGTATTTTATACGCTAATTTTACAGAAAGATTTCATCACATACGACAACTTGAAGGAAAAGTTAAAGTCA
>WURT03175202.1:0-10049 GCA_009936505.3 Holothuria glaberrima | reverse complement strand
CTTTCAAAGTATTTTATACGCTAATTTTACAGAAAGATTTCATCACATACGACAACTTGAAGGAAAAGTTAAAGTCACAGCTCAAAAGTGAAGAATGTGTGAGACTAGCAGAGTTCTTTTCTTTGTCTAAAGAAAGGACAGATACCATAGTGAAGTCTGGCAACCCAGTGGAGATACTGCTTCTTTCTTTAGAAGCGAATGGCTTTGTACACGAATCTAATGTGTCCAGACTAACAGAGGCATTCCACATATTAGCAATGCCGTCGTGTTACAGTCAAGTTACAGAATTTTACCAGAAGACCAGGGGTGAGTACCAAAGTTATCTCATTACTAAATCTATCAGTTAATGTCAAATCAGCCTTTTCTAATATAAGCCAGACCTGACAGGCACTTGTTTTTCGACACTTCACATTACAAAGATGTGGAGGAAGCCTATTAAGTTTAACTGCAACTTCAAGTTCGCTTGTTTTTCTACTTAACAGTTTGTTTCAGTTAAGTTGCATTTTGACAGTTAGTTCAGATTGTAAAAAAACCGTAGATCACTCTTAGGTCCACCTTTCTGTGAATTCGTGCACCTAACCCCGAAATTCCAATGCAGGTTCATTCCTCCACATATCAATACATTTATTCACTTGGGAACAACAGCGGCAGTTTTGAGAAGCACAACACCACAATATCTACATTCAAGTACAAATATCTCTTATGATTAGTGGACTGTCATCCAAAGCATTGATATGTTGAGGAGAGGTAATCTTGTAGCCATGTAATAGACAATCATGTAAAAAGGTGATATACAATATGTTTATGAGTGCTTTTATCTTCTTGTGGTGTGTCGTCATTAGTTTGTACTTTTCACCACACCAGTAGCGTAACTCGGGTGATAGAAGTGTGGGGGCGGGGCAGTGATGAAAATAAGGTAAATGTACCGACAGCATATAGTCAATGTACCGACACTTTGTCAAACGGTTATCAATAAACAAGTCCACCCCGCACACGTCAACCCCCCCCCCCACCCCAAATATTGCATAATTTTCCCACACCTTCAGATCATAAAACTACAAAATATCAGTAACGCCACCATATGAAGTAGTATAATTTGAAAAATAATAAAACTGTTTCCTGATTGTAAACAATTCGTATACAGTTATGTATTCCAGTCAAATAATCATACCTTTGAGACTGAATTTGTCAATAACTCAAACTGTATCCTGACTGAAAACAAAGCGTATACAGCGCAGGGCTGGCGCCAGCTCAAAATTTTAAGGCGGATTCCCCCTTAGTCTAACATTTTTTTTTTTTTTGGGAGGGGGGATCTGTGAATCTTTGGGGGGATTCTAGTCTTGTCAAATCCTAGAAAAAAATTGAAACGTTACAAGGGTTTAAATTTACAAACCAAAGGTGACGTAATTATACCCTATCCCTAATTCCTCCCATATTTCCAAGTAGGCAAGTGTGGCTTATTGACAATTTATAAGATAACCCAATACCATCACAACCAATGACCATGCATGCGCTGGCTATAGGCACTTGCAGTCACTAATTCTTTAGCCTGGGAAAGCTCCCACCTTCTGTACTGAAGATGTTCTGAAACAAGGCGTCCAGTGCACTCCCATTTCAAATATTGTACTTGAGGTCTCAAGTCTAGCGGATCCCTACAGTGACGTTTTTCCGGCAAATAACTATAACCTTGAGTCTGAATTTGGACAATAATAAAAACTGTATCCTGCGTATTCAGTCTTGTCTTCCAGAACAAGTAAATAACGGATGACATAAGTAACGTCTGACCAGCGTGGGCGGCGATTCGTCTTTGAAAGGTGGGGATATAGTCAGTGGCACTACTTAAGCGGAGAGCAGCCATTGGTTGGCACGGAGCGTAGAAAATTTTCGCCAAAAATACCCCCAGATCACCGGAAATGGCCCTTTCCAGGCTTTGCAAAGTAATACTCTGACAACTGTCATTTTGCATTTTTTGGGTATTTTTCCACAGTCCACACCGGGCGGAGGTACCGACAAGATAATCAAATGTACCGACAGACCATCCCAGAACGACAAGTGGGTGAGCGACCGCCCCTGCTCCCCTTAAGTTACGCTACTGCACCACGATTTCTTTTTCCTCAGATACTAAAGCAAAAATATTTTCTCCGTTTGGTCTTCTCCAATGAGGCTTTCAAAAAATTGTCTGTAAGTATATATATATATATATATATGAAAAATAGATAGTCATAATTTTAAAAGGTTGCATGTTCTACCTTAACCCTAGTCACTTAACCTTTACAAAATTATAAATATGGACCCTCTTTTGTCTCTTTTAAAGGATCAGCATATGACCACAAGGTCACGTGTGATCTGCCACTGATGGATTACCAATCAAACAGGAAAGCTGCAGTCAAATCAGATCTAACAAGCAACACAACACAGGTATGTTCATAAGTCTTTTATAATGAAGAGGTACATACAATCTTGTTGGGTGAATGCGCACGTATTTGTGATGCTTCAGTCGAATAAATGTTTGTGTTCGAATGTGGGGATCAAGGCTCTCATCTTAAAATCATAGAAAAATATCAATAGAAACAATCTTGAGAGGTTTATCCCAACTGAATTAGGTCTGACGTTGAGGTCCATTGATTTGCCAATGTCTCTGTAGTGATACAGTTATACCGACTAGTTTCATAATAGTTATGAAAACTCTGGTACGTGCATTAAGCAAAGCGCTATATTTTCAAAACATTTTTTATGTAAACGTCATGATTCGAGGACGTAAACAATATTTTCAGAAATTCATTTAAAGGTGCTAGTTGATGTAAACCAGTTGTTGTTATGAACCACGATTGATAGGCTTTTGCCCTTGCTGACCACTGCCATCAACTAGCACTTTAAATGCAAATTTGAAATATTGCTTATTTCCTTGTATGTAAACGCTGGAGTACACTATATGTGATAGAAAACAAAGGCCGTATTGCTGACTGAGTGACTGGGCACCTGAGATCGATCAAAACCTCCCACGGTTTCCCATGGTCATACATTCCAGTCCCCCGTCAGCCTGCTCAATTTGCAGCTTGCTGGTTCTGATCGTGACCGCTTCACCGCCAAAACAATCTCTCATTGTGAAGCTTGGACCCCTCTCTCCACACAGTCTAAACGTGAATTTCTATAAATCGGCAATTCCTGCCTTGTAGGTACATGCAAGTGTAACCCCCTGTACACAACCTGGTGTCCTGGCTGGTTCTGTCGTGCACAACTTTACTGTGTTTTGTATTTGGCTCGTTTCACCGTGCACTACGATAAGTTGAATTTTTGCCACCTGATGAAGGGTTTAAACCCGACACAAATTTTTCGCAAACTTTTAGCACTATTTACTACTTTTGACTGACCTAAACATATCAAAAGTTCTACGCACCGTAGTAAAATACGCAGACTCAATTAGCTTGTTACCGTTATGACAGTGCGTATACAGCGGTTGCCATAGGAGGTTCGTCTGTGTATAGTTTATTCTTAACACAACCATAAAGCATGGTTGCTCAGTTGTACAAATTTCAAAGAAAGACATGGGCAACGTGACGTCACAAAAATGAAATTTCAAAGCTTGACAATTTGAATTCGTACAGAGATAAAGGTATAAATTCACAAAATTGTATCTGGCTCATTTAATTAATAGTGCCAAGAAATAGGTTGCAATGGTTACCTACGAAAGATAAATCTTTGTTAAGACCATTAGCATTGCATTTTAACTTTAAAATTAATTTTATTTCAGCAATTTTCTTTGATTGTTTGATTGGAAATTTCCTGTGGTAATGGCAAACTTAAGGTGTTGAAGGGAGTGGTCAGGACTGCTAAAATGTGCGGCAACATAAGCTATTTATGTATTAAAATTCCGAATGAAATTTACGATATTATCAATATTAATTTTGCTAGCAAGCCTAACGTTATTCGTGATTGCTTGAAATCTGGGATGCTAGAAAACTGTCACTTATGTGTGAAGTTACCATTCTGAAATGATTAGCTATGCCAAAGCTTACATACTGTATTTCTATCTTACCAAATCCTTTTTAGGATTTTTTTTTTCATTGTGCGCAAGACATCGTTCTTGAGTTTCTTTTGGGAAGGTAAACCAGATCGTATTAAAAGAAGTGTTTTGATCAATTCTTACAGCAAGGGTGGTATGCAGGTTGCTCATGTCAAGACAGTATGTAACTCATTGAAAGCATCCTAGGTTAAGCATTTTCTAGCAGATCCAGATAAGTGCTTTTCCTGGAAAAAATCTTCAGTGACAATGGTGGTTTTTATTTCCTCGACTGTAATAATTATTTTAGGGATAAAGTAAGAGCAAACATTTTTACAGGAATGTCTTGGAAGCATGGTTTTTATATAAGTTTGGTAGATCCAATTGTAAAAGTGAGTATTTAGCTGAAAATATTTGGTTCAATTCTTCCATAACTATTGATCATAATGTGGTGTTTGTGAAAAGGTGGTTTGACAAAGTAGTTAAGATTATCTCTGCAATTGCAGTATTAACGATACGTTCAAAGAATTTTAAAAAAAATGTGAAACGTTTGACATAAATACAGATTTGTTACTTACTTGGGGATCATTCATTCCGTTCCGTTTTTGGAGAAGAATGCTATTCACCAAACGAAGTTAATACCACTCTCTCAAATAACATGAATCATGTATTTGAGATTTCCAAACAGCCTGCTAAATTGTTCTATAAAGAAGTTATATCCTCTATTACTATTTCGCTTAATAATAGCAAGTCCATACAGAAATGGAAAACTGATTTCAGTTTAAATAATCCAATTCAAACATATTTTAATACTTCATTTAGATGTACGCTGGATCCTCTGCTAAAGAATTTTAATATTACATTGTTGCATCGTATTTCTCCCACCAACTCTTATCTTTACAAACCTAATTTGATTAACTCCCCAACATGTAACTTTTGTAATGAGGGCGAACAAACCATCATTTATATGTATTCAACTTGTAGGGTAACACGTGCTTTTTGGAAGCAAGTCCTCTCGTGGTTAAAGCAAAAGAATGTTATTAGTAAGGACCCATCAACTTTCGAGATGCTGTTCTTGTATGATGATAGTAAGCGTTTTCTCTTGTTGAATACAGTCTTTGTTCTATGTAAATATTTTATTTTCGCCAGTAAATATCAAGGAAACGCTTTACAATTTCAAGCCTTCCAAAACAATACGTTCTTTATACGAAATGGAATGTCAAGTCTCTCTCCTTAGGAATGGTTCTGCTGGCAATCGTAAGAAGTGGTCCCCTTTTTTTGTTGGTACTTCATTACTACCCCCCCCCCACCTTACTGAGAACGATTATTATATCCTCTTTTACACCCGGTGTATGTCTCATGTTATGGTTACTTGGTCGTTATAAGGGTACAATTGCTTTGTATCTTGGATGTTCTTTCTGTACTCTTTTCACCTTCACTAAAAAATTGTCCCTTTGAGTGTAATTTGTACATGTGTATATTTTCTCAAGTGTTTCGATCAATATATATATATATATATATATGTGTCACATTAACAATAATATTGTAAATGTCCTGCAGGAAGGTCCTTAGCCCCCAAGACATAAGGATGACGGGACAAATAACAAAATAGAAGTAATGTGTGACAAAGGGAAAAACCCTTCAGATTTTGTCGACTGGTAAACTACGATTGTTTTAACTAAGTCTAAACTCATCGACATAAATACCTTCGGGAAAATGCTAAAAAAATGCACTTCTTCAGTCAGGACAAGCTTCTAGAGGCATCGGCATTAAAGTAAAGCCACATTTTTTTACGCTAGGTACATTGATGGTAATTTACTAAGTGGCCACATGGTCACAATTCGCTACAAGAATTTGTTCAATTAAATATACTCCATTGTTCCTTTAAGGGATCTTGGATTCGTCACATGGCATCAAATGGTCGATTTTACTACTACAATTCCGTCACAGGACAGTCAAAGTGGGAAGATCCGGTAAGTATGGAAACAAATCTGGGATAAATATTCTTGTATAGCAAATATTTTTCACGGCACTGTCTGATGGTAAACAAACCTACCAGAAAAAAAATCTAAATTCTAGAGCTCGCTACCTCCCATTTATAGAAGAAAATACGGCGATATCATAATGCTTATTTACTTTCAAAAACCCAAGTCAAGACCATCTAAGATTTATTGAATTTGAATAACACTTTTTTGCGAATGAATAGATATATGATGTTAACTGTGGTTGTGTTTATCTATTGTTTTGGAACCCACGTGTCATGTATAATGTTCTAATTTGCCAACTAGCGTCCAAAAATCTCTTTGAAGGAACTCTCTCCCAGTTGTACAGAACAGTAGGCTTAGAACTTTTAAGGTAGCTAGAAAAAACTAGTTTTTTGCGATTTTCTGCACTTTCGATTAAAGTTGGTGGTTCCCTAAAAAGGCTAACCCATATTACCTACCCGTTCATATGAAATATAAATTTATAGTGGGAACTGTGAGAAACAGGCCGTCTAAACCTGGGACCATAGGGAAGTTTAAGCAGTATTCTACTTGATCGAGACTCGGTGCGAAAGCTGAATAAACAGTTTGGGAGGTTCTCCCTTTTAGGAGAATGTCGTTTTCCTCCGATCAGGAGAAAAAACGGTTATGGATGCTGCCATTTTGTCCATTTTAATCACAATTCCATGAGTCCTTTGTGTACGTTGTCGGTGGTGAATGTTTTTTCTAACCTCCTTGCAAAATTTGTCGACCTAATGTAATGGAAGAAAATGTCTATTCGGTAGGTGTATATTGCTACCGAAAATCCACTTCATAATCGGTTTTTCACCACGCCTTTTTTTGAGAAAAAACGCAAGCTTTTTAGTAGTTTCATTGTTGCTTAGCCTTGCTGGGCTAGAATCAGTAGAATGTCTATGCAATGTGTTGCATAAAGTTTCCCACATGTGGGGGGGGGGGATTTATCCCTTCCTCTAATCGAAACCCCCCCCGTCTAGACAAAGATGATTAATAAAAACAGCTACCAACCAAAAAAAAACACAGACAATAAAACAATATGTTCTTTTAATTTTCTGAATTCTCAGAATTTTTCAACCATCAGACTGCGATTATTACACAATTATGTGCCAAAGGCCCTTTAGACATTCAATATGTCTGATAACATTGGAGTCATTCTCCACAACCCTAAATATAGTGTAAGCAAGTCTGTATCATAGCTATAATGAAAGAAAACTGCAGAAATTTCAAAATCTTATCAAGTAGGAGCCCATGTGTGGCAATCCATGATTCCTCTTTAAACCATGTTTGAAAAGATGAAAACACCGCCGCCTTCTTACATTTAGCTCCCCGTTGAAAACGTATAAACGTCGGCATGCATTAGATACTTTGCTTTCAAAATTTAGTATGTTTAACGCAAAGCATTGATATACTGCATCACAAAGGACACCAAAAAGGAAAACTCGATATCTTTATCACATCCGAAACCTATCTCTAAAACCTACACAGTTTGCGTAAAATATACGAGAAAAATTCAGAACTCTCTAAAAATTGACTTACCGTATATTTTAAAAGTGTAACTCAAGTCTGCAATTTTAAGAATATGTATTTTAGAGAGTGGAAATGTGTCTCATTATCCTACTCCCGTCTTCTTAGCGCACTCCTTTGAAGAGATATAAAATGTTGAAATGTATTCACCTAAAATTGCAATTGTTTATTACACAATAATTTTTGATGTCCTTGAAAATAAACTGTTTTCTTCATAATGTTTTGCATGAAGACGGCGTGTGTAGTCAAGTCACCGTATAACAGTAAGACAGAGATTACATTTTGCTACATGGTACTGTGGCTTTTGAAAAACAAAGAAAAACGGAAATTTGAGTAGTACAAGAATTCCATCGCAACTATTTGGCAATCTACCATTTTCCTTTGTCTAAGAAAGCCTGAACACTTTATATCTCAGCTCAAGAATATCCTGTGAAGATGTGAGTTGCATAACTTGGACTCATTTTTTAAGCTTTGTGAAAAATTCTTTATTTATTTATTTATAATTTTTTTTTTTAAATTTAGACCTTAGGTACACTTTACTATGCCAGACGTACATGTTTCTCGTTACTTGCTGTCATCTGAATATGTTGACTTACATTTGGATTTACCAAATGCAGAAAATTGGTTCTTACTAGGTATTCCATCTACAACTTGTTACGATCTAAAAGCTGACGAATGCCTTTTTTTTCTCTTTTCTTTGAAGTCACCAATAACCAGAGAAAGAATTTACATCAACAGCCCTGACGAACCACCCGAATTTTTAACGGAATCATTACTTGAAGGTGATGAAAATTTATTACTATTAATAAAACCTTAAGGACAAATATTGTTGCTTTTAATTTTAATTTCATGACTACACTTACCAAAATTCATGACATTGAAGAATGTGTTACCTTGTTACAACTCTTCTGTAATAGAATTATGATTTGGTGCTTTGTCGTGATCTTAAATGTGACATTTTTATTCAACGTTCTGTTTACGGTATTCACCTATAGGAGAGGTTCGATGAAAAAGTATACCCAGAGCAGTTAAAACGTGAAAATTATCCATGTACGGTAAATCAACTTAAGTTAGCCACGAAAAATGGCAGAAACTTTTAAAAAGACTTTGTTTTTCTTATTATTTTTATCCACTGGGAACACAAAGTGTCCAAAAAAATATCATTTAATCATTACATTAGGAAAGTTGCATCTGTACTAAGAAAACCCTGTCCGAGAAAAATAGCTTCCTTTCAAAACTGAAGGTAAAATTCCAAAGAATCCGGTTGACCGCGGATAGAGTCCTTTCTGATATAGGTTTAAATTGTGGTAGGTTGCAGCCATTCCGACTATAAGTGTAACATCAAGAAAAAATAAAGTGTAAAGGAACCCCCTTTTGCCAGGTTTTTGTTCATGTTTCCTCATATGTACTTCTGTAGCAACTGGCTTCGTTATTGCTCTTGTATTTCTAGTTGTATTCTGATGATGGTCGAGGACAGACCGAAAATTTAACATACTCAGGAAAAAAACAAATGAATCTTTACACTTTATTTATTTTCCTTGATATTACACATATAGTCGGAATGGCTGCAACTAATCCCAAATCTAAACCTTTAAAGACTAATTTTAAAACAACGCATTTCATCCCTCCTTTAAAGGTACCCTGTTTTTTCAGTGTGTTTCCAATTTTGCACATAATACATGTGTGTTTGTACACCATTATACGTTATACAATTCCAAATGTTATCCACAATGAATTCTATGCCCTTGTGGTGGATGTAAGAAAAACAAACCCTTCAATTTTGCAGAAGTCATCTCAAAGAAAAAGGAAGGCTCTACACTTACCTAAGCACTTCTGTTACACATTTAAGACGAGCTGTGAGCAAACCTTGCGAAAAACCAACTGCATGTTTCAACATATGTTGATGGTCTAGCTACAGCCTAACATTTCTTCTCGATTACTTAGTTTTTGGACGGGACGGATCATACCTTATATTTTGAAATAAGTAATAAATATCACCTTTCAGGTACGTTTTAAATTTTCCAGTTTTGCAACTTTAAAAGAACATCACTTAAGATCCTAATATTATTTTTATTTTGCAGAAGAATTTTCAAAGCTTTGCGTGAGAGTGTCAGAAAAACTCAATAAAGCTTCCTGCGTAAGGTTGGCATCTTATCTCAACTTTTCTGCTGCCAAAATTGACCTTGTCAGAAATGATCTTGAGACACCTGGGATAAGATTGTTTGATATAATGAAGGAACGAAATATTATTAACATGCATGATGTTAAGAAATTGAAGGAAGCTTTGGAAGAATTTGATATAAGTGATGATCATGTGACACAGTATCTAGAACTAACTGATCGTTTTAGATTCGAGCAGGGCTACTTATCTTCAGACGTGTAGTATTTGAGTACGTACTCCTACTCGTATTTTTACTCCAGGACTTTTGCCTGCACTCGTTCTCAAGGCTTTGTAATCGTATTAAAAGAATTTGAAAATTAAGTTCTCGTACTCTTACTCATAACTTTTTACTTGTAGTCGTACT
>WURT03175180.1:0-10384 GCA_009936505.3 Holothuria glaberrima | reverse complement strand
AAATGTCTACCAAAATGTCCAGTTAATTAAGATCTAAGTATGAAAGATGCTGTGAAACTATGATTTACAAAAGAAACGGCTGGAACTTGCTGTCCTCGAACTCAAAAAACTGTCTCTTTCACTTAATTACTGTACAGAACTCAAAAAACTTTCTCGCTTACTGTACGGCCCGGAAAAAGCAGATTATGCAAATGAGACAATTGAGTAACAAGTACAAACCGCGACAGATGTTGCCTCCTTATGGTGTAGGCCCACTGTACACTGGGAAAGAGGTGGAAGTCAGACTATTGTTGGATGCGCTTTTGTTGGGTGCCTTACAATTAACATCAACGTTTATTCCCAATAAACTGAAAACGACGCTGGAGAAGGACAGCCAACTATTGTTGGCCCATATTGGGTGCGTTTTTGTTGAGTGCTATACATAAACGTCAAAGTTTATAGGCAATAAACTGAGGCCGATGCTGCTCTACTCTGCGTCCGAATCCGCGAATCCGGATACTAAGAAGGGATAAACAGTGGACCTGCATTCTATAATTGTACCAAAATGTTGTTTAAAAATTACAGTACATATGTATGGTTTTAGCTTTCATGAAATTGCACTTTCACTTTCAATATTTCTTTTGCTTTAGGTGAAGGCACCTTGGACTCTTTACAAGTCACCTGGTGGTCGACTTTACTACCATAATTGGATAACAAAAGAGTCAAGGTGGGAGAATCCAGAAATTGGTCAAGAAGCTGAGGTAAATTTACTTGTTACAACTAATAGGTTTTCTCTGTTCAATCTGTCTAACTTTAGAAAGGTGAAGAACACTACCAGTGGGGAAATGTCATCTCATACTCTTTTTGCAATAAAACATGTGTTTCAGTCATGTGTCTTTGTGTTGAAGGAAACAATTAATCTCAAACATTGATATAATAATAATTAATGCTGACAGCCAGCAACAATAAAATGTTGTTTAAAAATTACATACATATCCATGGTTTTATCTTTCATGAAAATGCACTTTCACTTTCAATGTTTCTTTTGCTTTAGGTAAAGGCACCTTGGACTCTTCACAAGTCACCTGGTGGACGACTTTACTACCATACTTCGATAACAAAAGAGTCAAGGTGGGAGAATCCAGAAATTGGTCAAGAAGCTGAGGTAAATTTACTTGTAACGACTTGTAGGTTTCTTTGTTCCATTTGTGTAACTTTAGAAAGGTGAAGAACACTGCCAGTGGGGAAATGTCATCTCATACTCTTTTTGCAATAAAACATGTGTTTCAGTCATGTGTCTTTGTGTCGAAGGAAACAATTAATCTCAAACATTGATATAATAATAATTTATGCTGACAGCCAGCAACAATAAAATGTTGTTTAAAAATTACAGTACATATCCATGGTTTTATCTTTCATGAAAATGCACTTTCACTTTCAATATTTCTTTTACTTTAGGTAAAGGCACCTTGGACTCTTCACAAGTCACCTGGTGGTCGACTTTACTACCATAATTCGATAACAAAAGAGTCAAGGTGGGAGAATCCAGAAATTGGTCAAGGAGCTGAGGTAAATTTACTTGTAACGACTAATAGGTTTTCTCTGTTCCATCTGTCTAACTTTAGAAAGGTGAAGAACACTACCAGTGGGGAAATGTCATCTCATACTCTTTTTGCAATGAAAGTAACTTGAATTCTTTAAGTTAAAAAAGCAATTCGGTAATGATAACATTTGCGTTTTCTGCTAAATCGAACTCATGAAATTTATAAAATATTTTAACTCGAATCAATCACCCTGCGTTGAAACCATAGTAGGTCTGGTAGTATACTAGCAAGTTAAAACCCGAAAAGGCAATTGACATCAATCGACTCCTTTTCTTCGTCTGTCTCTCTTAGGTTATGCAACATGTACTAATTTAACCCTTTTGATAAGAAATAAAGATCGTTAATTGTGAATACTATTTGTGAAAAACTTTCAGATACATCAAAAACAAAGGAGTTTTTATTTTACCGAAGAGTACAATAGGAAACGACCTAAATAAGGCAACATTTCTGAAAACATTGGTAGCTGCGTGTGCTACAGACTACTGTTTATTTCATGTTGTAAAGGGAAAAGGCACGCATTTCCAATCAGAAGTCAGAGGCTGCTGACATTGTGAAACATCATGATGCCTCTTATATCTATCGTTTAATAAAGATATTGAATCTAGAATTTTATTCCTGTTATTTCTTTCAAGACTTAACATAATAAAAACAAATCAGTCTTGTAATGCATTGCAAAGGTCAGAAAAGCATTGAATAATATTACTATTCAACACTCATTGTAAAAATTTTTAAAACATTGACTGTAGTTGTAAATGCCGTAAAACATTACACTCTACACTGCAAAGTATTACACCACATTTACAAGATGTTCATAAAATGCTATAACCATAGCATCTAGCACCAGTACGGAACGTGATGTCCTTGTTTTTATCTGGTTTCAGGATGTATGGGTGTCATTTTGCTATTTGTCCGTATTGCATTCAAAAGCAGTTTTGGTTTGAAAACTATTTAATGTTTCCATGTTCTCTCTCTCTCTTTCACAAAAGTCTCAGAATAAAACTGACGAACTCTACCTCAACCTATCTTCAGAAGCCTCCGAATTTCTCGAAGAATCATCATTTGAAGGTATAGTGTCAATAGGTGAAAATATTTGAATAGAATGTCAGTCTTTATACCCTTATCAGGCAGGTTCTATTTAGAGTACTGAATGATGGGATTATTTGGCCCATTAGTATGTGGATATTTGCATTTCATGCATGCTTGGTTTATTTTCTCCTTACACCCTGAAATGATCGGAGTGTGTTGACCATCTCGAAAGTCTATTGTGTGGTATAGATAAAGCCATTTAGTGGCTTCTGCCCCATTAGTCACAGCACCTATGGTGTCTTAAAACAGATTTAGACTGGGCTATTTGAATCCAGCAAGCAGCATTAGATAAGAAACTGGAAAGTTTCTCTATTCGGAAAAGTTTACCTCATGTATATATCACAAACACAACAGGATATATACATTGCAGTTTTAAAGTTTAACGTGGACCTTACCCCCCCCCCAAAGTTTACGAAAGTGTATGAAATCATTTGCAGGAAATCTTTACATTTTATATGACATAGCACGGTAGTTATCTCATCTCCCTACATGCAATGTATAGGAAGATGACATGTACTGAGCCTTACATCATGCAGAATTGAGTGTGTTTCTGAGCGAGTGGTGTGTGCATAAAGTGGGTGTGTGTAAACAAAAAAAATGTTAGGCAAACTCCGCCTAAATAATGTTGGACCTATTATGGATATTCACCATTGTTATTGGCTGATATTCACCATTTCCGTCGAGTTTCAGTATCGGTAAACATAACTTTAAATGCCGATATCACCTAACTGATATGTACAGTCCTAAATGGTATGAAAATGGTACACCTTTGAGTACTTTTGAATGCAAGGTCAAATATTCAATCATCATCAAGATGAAACGACACTAAGTGGTAGTGCCCGGTGGCGTATGCCTAGTGGTGGCATACGGCTCATTTCCCAAATATCGTTGAAGGCTGATATTGAGAACTAACCTATCGGTATCGGTAACAACGGCTACTTGCAATATCGGTACGATAGTTTAACCATTAGTCTGATGCAGTTCAAACTTGGTGGGTAGACACTTACTTGTGCCTGTGAAATTGGTGTCGTCACACGTCAAAGGCCAGTGGTCAAAAATCAAAAATTGGCTGTGGTAGAAATGGTAATTAAATCACAGGATATGCTGGGATTGGTAGGATCATTTTTGAACTGGAATTTTTCTGGTTGGCAAGTTTTTGGTTGCTTAAGGTGGGGTCAAATGTCACTGTAGTTAAAGGTGAAGTTTGTTAAAAGTTTGCAAAATTTGTTGCGAACTCTTCCTAAACCATTAGTTCGATGAATACCAAACTTATTTGTTAGTATTTAGGCATGAAATCTCGTACATATGTAATTAATTACGTAATAGGTTAAAAGAAAATTTCCCGAAGACTGGATTTTGCGATTATGTGCCTATCAGTTTGTTAGAAATAGAAAAAAAACCACAGGATATGTTAGGACTGCATTTTTAAAATTGGTGTCTTTTGGTTTTTAAAGGTGGGGACAAAGGTCAAAATGTGGGTTACAGGTCAAATGAGCCTAAATGTGGGTAAAACGTGTGTCACAAACTCCTGAACAGTACGTAATTGCACGTTGTATCACTTCTGAACATTATTAGCCCCAAAGTATCAGAGACTTTTTTTAACCCAGTCTAGGTGTACTCCCAACATTAGAAGCGGACATCAATGGGTTTTCATCTAGCAATGCAAGATTCGTAACATGCCAGTGATGACTTTATGTTTTGAATTTATTCGAGCCACAAATGAATTCAAAACATACTTTTTCAACTCACAATGTTTGTACATTTCACCCTGTTGCAAGCTGTTTATGCAAAATTTTGTTCAAAGCAAAGATATGATAACTGTGAACTGAATTGTGAACTGTGACGTGTTTGATGTATTCTCAGTGTCATTCAGAGGTCAGCTCAAAGCTCCATGCTAGTGTTCCCATCGTATTAATGTCTTAGACATTTCGCAAATTTTTCCCAAGTCTGAATCACAATAACTATATACTGAATCACACCAAGGCCTTATGGTAGCCCATGGCAGCATGATCACCTGACCGTCAGAAAACATTCAACCCTTCATCTACGCTTGTGGAGCTGAAGAGGCACCATCATGACCACAGCCTTGTTCCATTCATTTTGAGACTTTCCACAAATTTCACTTTTCTGTATCGAAGAGGAGAGGAAATTGCTGCCAGGGAAGAAGTTTTCGCGTGCACGTTCACACGTAGGTCCGAGTTCTTTAAGCATGTAGGGCTTGACATATTCTCCCCTGTGGGTCCCGCAAACTGCCTACATCTGGTGGCTCCTAGCTGCAAACAGTCTTCTTCGGTGCCCAACTTTGCGTTATCGGTATCCCCTATGTCAGAGTTCATGGCTACAGGCCTTTTCTTTATCCGGTTTTACCAGGGTCAATGGCAACATGGCCACCGAAAAATTATGTCCCTACATCCTCGCCTGATGGGAAGGTACCTGACTAAGGAAATCTTTTCCCGCATAATCATTGTTTCATATGTCGAAAATCAAGTGGTCAAAGTTAATGAGCTAAAATTGGGTTTTTATCCATCATCCCCGACATTTGCATAACAACATGTAAGAAAAAATCGCGAAACGTGATATGTACAGACTGATGGGCGATACATTTTAGAAGTGCCCACAGTGGCGGCGGAACCGGGGGCCTTGGAGGAGTTTAGCCCCCAATAATAAAAAAGAGGGGACGTAAGGTTGTTTAGCCCCCCCTCAATATTTCCAGACATAAGATCCATATTCCAGTCTCTGGGCACATGCAGCTTAGAAATAAAGGGAAGTGCCGTTTCCTGCCATCTGGAGGGTTTGTAAAGCCAAAAATTTTCTTGTCTGCTCCGCCCCATCTGTTGGTGGCGCTCCCTTAGAAACATATATTACCATTTTTCATATATTGACTCTTTTCTTATTAATTGAGAAATTGCAAAAATGAGATCTATATTTGAAGGCTGGGTACATGTAGCTTAGAACACTCTGGAAGCGCCGTTTCCGGCCATCTGAGGGGTTGGCTAAACCAAACATTTTCTTGTCCGCTCCGCGCCAACTGATGGTGGCGCTCCGCCGAGAAACATGTATTACCATTTTTCATAGATTGATTTTTTTTCATTAGATGAGAAATTGCAGACATGAGATACATATTTCAAGGCTGTGTACATGCGGTTTGAAAGACTCGGGAAGTGCCGTTTCCGGCAATCTGGAGAGTTTGTAAAGCCAAACATTTTCTTGTACGCTCTGCGTCAACCGACGGCGGCGTTCCGCTTAGGTTGTCTTCCTGGCGCTCAGCCCCTCTCCCCATATTTTTTTCCGCTCCGCCGCGGTTAAGTTCCCAGTCTAGTTGCTTACGTTTCAGATTGAAGCTCGAATGACCTTGAGTTTGTTTTGTCATGATTCGCTCATTGGTATGTTGAGAACCTATTTTCATCAACCCTAATGTATGTAGAAAATATGGGAAATGAGATATTACCCATAACGGAACGTTTTGGCCTAAAACGATCATTGCTTTTTCACTGTCTGCTGCATCACGACAACTTTCCTTGTGGTTTTACGCTTGACTGCACACAACACGGCAGAGCTGTAATGTCCACTGCACTAAAATCCCTTTTTAGATAGTAAGGGAATTCCTACTTCCTGCCCAATATGTGACGAAAGTGGTTTAAGAATATTTGTATTAAAGCTTGCTATACATCAAAATTGATCTTTTTCCTTAAAACATTTTAGGCGTAGACTTCTTCATGCATTGCGCAGGCCCTTAAGGCGAGATATTTTGCACAAAGATTTTTAAACCCCCTATAAATTTGTAATGGTATGTGCCAAATACCAACGTTTTTACTGCCTTTCACTGCAGTTTGAGGTGTCCTAAATTTCTCCTGATTTCCCACTGCCCATCCCATTATTTCGATGCAAGATATGTACGATTCGATTAACAACAGATCACTCAATCCGGTGATATATGTTTTTGGAGAAAAATAAAGGCTAAAACAGGATAAGGGCAATAAAATTGAACAGCATTCCTCTAGGTCTGTGCAATCGAACCGGCGTCTGTTTGAATGTCTGTCCTTGACGTCACAGGACCATTGACCAATTCGGACAAAGGAAAATCCAACCGCTCGACTTTCAAATCAAGATTTTTTTTTTACTTATGAAAAAGGCGTAATATTCCCATGAAATTTAAGGACTAGAGAGCTGAGTATTCATACTTTCAGCGCACGTTCCAACAAGATTTTTAGGACCAAGCTAAAAATATTAGATGAGTTTAAGTGGAGAAAAACCGTTCAAAAACGTACTCTTTTGGAGATTCTCCATTGAAAATTGTCAAAAATTGTATTTTTAATTGAAAATTAGCGTAAACTTCCCACAATTGTTTCAAGATAAAAGTTACATGAATAGAAAGACGACATTCTAAAATTTAAAAAACCGTAGGTTGGTACCTTCCGATTTGATCATTTGAGAGGCTAATAAGTAACAATTACAGCACCTGCGTCACATAGTTAAGGAGAGGCTCTGGTGCAATGATCACGATGTTCCGTTATGTCTGTCGATTGCCCTTTTATTTCCATTTTTTCTAGTAATTTCATATAACCTGATTGTGTGTCATTTATAAAGGCTATGGTTGGTCTTTGGTATGTCCCTCAGATGTTATTCTTCACGTTATCTAAATTGAAAACGTCATTATGTTAGGTGTTGGATGTTAAAATAGAACTTTAAACTAGTTTCAATATAACAGCAATGTACTCGCTGGTTATAAGTGTCATTTTACACATTTAAGTTTCAAAGGGGAGAAGCTTTGGTGTCATTGTTCTAGAGCTGTTGAAGCCTCTTTCACACAATACGACAACATCGCGTACGATTTTGTTTACGCGCAACTTGTCGCACGCAACCTTATCGTTGCGTCTGAATGAATGTTTTTAGTCGAATAAAACCTATCGCTCGCAATTTTCTTGCGTGCAATTTCTGAAAAAGTGTTCCGAGATTTGGTTGTTGTGTGTGAATGGATTTTCACTGAACTTTTGTCGTGCGCGACCTTGTTGTTGAAAGCTTACACTGTTGAACTGATTGCATGCGATTTTTGGGCACCTCGACAACTAGCTGAACAAAATGACAGACGTCGGTCAAAGTGAAAGTGGAGAGAAAAAGAACTGGAACGAACAAAGATATGAGATCAATGTGCGTTAGGTAAAAACTAATGTTACATTGGTAGTGTGTTCATGTTGACTTAATTTGGTAAAAAGTTAGTCGTTTTCTCATTCCCCAAGGTATAAACTACTCGCGTAGTGTGCTAGCATATGTGTATGAAAGTAGAAAAGAGGGGGCGGTAATTTTGACGAAGGTCGTGTTATGACAAGTTTCAAGGCCACATTAAATTGGTTGAATTGGGTTTTCTCTACAAAGCAATATTTTTTAACCAGTTCCCCTTTTCAATCTAAGCCAGTATTTATCATTTATTTCCTTTTTCAAAATATAACAAAAAAGTATTGCTAAAATTGATTTTGACTGTAGTTTACATAAGATGCTAGTACAGGGTTTTTAATAAAAGGGGGAGGGTCTCAACGTGTAAGGGGGAGTCTTTCTTGCCAGCGTAGAACTGGGCTCGATATTTCGGCAGGAGGTGCACTTGGGCCCTTTTCAGGAAATCTTTAAGGAAGGATTAAAGCAAAAACTTAATTTTTGTATATGAAAGAGGAACTTGGTAAAACGTCCTTTCAAATCCGACATGTATTTTTACTCGAGATATCAGGAAATGAAGTTACTACACTTGTGAACCAAAGTGAGCTTGAAGCAAGCAAAGGTTATATAATTTCCTCAAATTTATGAGGAATGTTTTCTTTCCTTTGTTTTTCCAGTCTGTTGTGTTGACCTTGAAGTTAACTGGGATAAGCTCTCTCTATGGGGAATGGGAATTTTATAATTTTCCCATGCTCTTTGGCTTGTCTCATCACAGTATCCTTCCTGCCTATGAACGGAATAATCTTTTGCAGAAGTTCCGAATACGCCACATCGTCCATTCTTCGGAAATTCTTTAGTTGCTTTGGATCTTCTGTTGTCAATTCAGTTTCCAAGTATTGGGAAGCGCCTTGGTATTTTTTTTTTTTACACATGAGCCACGGCTTTTCCATGTCTTTTTACTTTTTATCTTTTGCTTTTCTCTTCTTCTTTATTAAAGAAAGACCTACTCTCTTAAACCTTTAGAGTGAAAGGTCACTCTTTTAGAGTGAAATTAGGGACCAATCTAAATTTGGATTGAAAGATTTCGATCCAAAAAGAGTCTCTCTCACTCTTTTAGAGCGAATACTTAGTCTTAATTTTAGATCCGTCCCCAATTTCACTCATTTGGATTAAGAGAGTACAGTGTAAATACAGGTATCGCTGATGCGTGACTTTTTTCATCATCACATTCAATAAAATTGCGCACCTTTGTTGTATCGTTTGAACGCAGAAATCATGAACTTGTCCTGAAATGAGTACACAGTCGCTCGGTGCAACCAAAGACAAGTCATTAAACAATGGGTTAGGGAAAACAAGCAAGTAAGCCACAACTGGAAAAACAGGGCCGTGGCCGGCCCGACTTAAACCAATTGGTTAGAAACTGAGCTGTAAAACAACATCTAACTCTTCACAAGCAACAATTTTCGCAGGCGAGGGGTTTTGCTAACTTAGCGCGACAAGTCGTGCGCGGCCATAAGTTGCATGAAAATCCATTCACACTAAACGATCTGTTGCATACGATGGTTGCGTACGACAGATCCCGTGAAAAAATCGTATCGTGTGAATGAGCCTTAACATTTCGCATTCAAAAGCAGACGACAATGTGTAATATAAAGGTATTATTTGTTTGTTGCCATGGTGATCTGAAACAAAATGAATAACACTTTGTCCGTTATCTCGTCTCACATGTCACATATGAGATATCAAAACTATTAAATTCCTTTCTCTTTACTTTTCAGGAGAATTTGGGAAATTTTCTGTCAGAGTGTCAGAAAAACTAACTAAAGCTAACTGTGTAAAGTTAGCCACTTATTTTAACTTCCCTGCTGCCAAGATCGACCAAATCAGAAATGATTTTGAGACACCTGGAATAACACTGTTTGATATTCTGAAGGAGCGCCATATCGTTAACGTACATAATGTTATGAGCTTGAAAGAAGCATTGGAAGAATTAGAACTTAAAGATATAAGTGATACTCTTGTTACACCTTATCAAAGGAGAATTGATCGACTGAGATTCGAACAACAATTCTTATGTTAGTATAGTGTATATTCCTGTGTTTGCTATACAGTCTTTAAAACTGCTACGGCTATTCAATACACTGCTAAAGAGTAAATTACGAAAATTACGTCTTACTCTACTATTCCAACTTGCATGGACCATCTGTGACGGGCATGTTGTTTCTTGAAACTACAAGGAACCTGATCCTTGAACCTTGTGTATTCGAGATGGAACAATCTTGCGAGTCTTGTGAACAAGATATTTTAAAACGGTACTGTTTAGTGGTTACTTTTTTGGCAGGTAGCTAGTATTAGTCGTTACATAGAGACTAAGCATTTAAGGAGTCATGAAGTAGTGTGATGAAGTTATGAATGGGGGTAAACATAGGTCAAAGTTAAAAGTTTACATTTACTAATGGTGTATCTTTCGAGAACGGGAGTAATGATAAGTATCATGTTTAGTGTGCGAGTAGCAGATGTAAGTTGCTAATTAGTTCACCTAGGCGACAAAGTAGTCTTGTCATTTT
>WURT03175169.1:0-10384 GCA_009936505.3 Holothuria glaberrima | reverse complement strand
GGGTTTAGGGATGACGTCCTCTCCCTAGACTCATGTACTGAACGACGTTAGTGCGAGAACTGACTGCTTATACCGTAGCATGATGATTATGATACAGAAAGGCACAGAACAGATTCATGTAGCCTGCTTTTTGTGCTAACACACAGGAATATTTTTCCGATTGAGAAAAGCCTCAATAGTCAATACCGCTTTAGCATATGATACCTACATCCATCCGAAGCCTCCACAGTAAGTTATTGTGTCGTTCATAGCCTCCAAAGACAAAAAGGTGATTGCTGAACTGTTGAACGATCCTCAGGTAAACATGAAAGTGCTACCTTCGAGTGAGCAATTCCCATCGTTAAAGACAATAACATAAAAGACAACCCTCGACTAGGTGTATGACTCCATCCTTGGAGTAACTCCATCACATTAGTTAGCATTTTTTCACGCAAGGTGCTTTACAGAGTTTATATATTTTTTAAAGAACAACAAAACGCGGTTAATTATGTTGGCGCATTAGATAGGGCCTCAGTCTTGCACACTGGAGATACGCGGTTCGATCCCTATCTCAACACAAGTTTGTCGTTTACCTGTTTCCCTTCAGTTTTAGATTCGCGAATTTAGTTTTTCAGTTCTCGAATTTCTCGTTCACCCGTACACTCTTTTATATAATGTTGTGATAAGCTTTGATGTCTCCCTTGTCTTGTGGAAGCCGCTTCTCGGTATACCGTCCTTTCAAAGGAGATGTTGTCATGGTGATAATACTTTAATAGGTTAACTCGGAATAAGAGGGGGCGATGCGCACTGTTTAACAAGAAACAGCTGACTAAGTAGTGGATTATAAATGACGGATAAGTAAACTAAACCAACTCCCTGGTTGAGAGAAAGCTTTGCCTCAGATTTCAGCCCTGAAAGTCGGAGAAGTTCGACGTCTGATTTCTTGCAGAATTTTCAAAATCCTTAAATCTAGTAGTAATCATAGGGCTTATTAATTATATCTCCAAGGTCAAGTTGTTATGACAACGTTACCATATTCCAAAAATGGAACTTACACTGGATTTGAAGAACTTATATTTATTTAATAGTTTTTGCCCCAAGAGCAGATTAAGTTGCTCTCAGATTAAGGACAAGGCTATTACTTGTATTTCTTTTCGAACAAAATTTTTTGATAAGACCAGTGAAGCTTAGCAAACTCTTTCTGAAAGAAGTAGATGATATCACTGCCATTATTAGTAGGCTGCTTTTAAGTATGTTGCCGCAGTCATCTGTTCGACATAAGTGACTTAAAGCAGCGGTTTGGATATTCATCTATATACATTTTTAAAAGTTAACATAGAAAATAATGACAAATAATTCAGCGAGGGTAAAGACGACACTGAAATTTCTTCCGTTGAATAGGATTTACAACATAACTCGTCAACAGCAACAAAAATGTCTCCGACTTTTTATCTCCATTTTATTCTTGTTCTGACTTCAAATCTTTATCGTGCTCAGTCAGATTGTCCACAGATATGTATTTGTAATGAGTGGACGTCTGGCCTATACATCCATTGTAATGATCGAACAAATGAACTAAAAAATGTGACGTTAAAATTTCCTGCCGTGACAACAACTCTTTTCATCGAAAACATAAAAGTGTCCTCAACGCGATTCGGTTTGAAAGGTACCTTAGAAAACTTAACAAATTTAGAACAGCTAAGCTTGATCAGGAATGATATTGGAAAACTGGAAAGGGGCTGCTTTGTGGACGTATGGAAGCTAAAAGTGCTATTTGTTAAAGAGAATGGATTAAAAGAGATGCCGGTTGCTGCAATAGGGGGACTGTTTGAACTATCAACCCTTAATCTGGAAGATAATAAAATACGTTTTATTCCGGATTACGCTCTTATTAATAACAGTAAGTTAGAATACCTGTTTCTTGGAGGAAATGCTATAAGCTCAATTCATAGCTACGCCTTTAATGGAAACGAAATGTTGAGAGAATTGATGTTAGAAAAAAATCAAATCAACCATCTAGAAAGTTTACTCTTCGCCAATCTTCGTAATTTAGAAATTTTGCAATTAAACACCAACAATGTGGCACATATTTCAGCATCTCTCTTGTCAAGGAATGAGGCCCTTACGTTGATTGATTTCAACTTTAATAATATGACATTATTATCCATGGGTATATTTGCGAATCTACAAAGTCTCAAGTTTTTGAATTTTAAAGGAAACCAAATCGAAGAAGTACTGCCAAGTAACTTTTCGTTTGTTCTTAGTAAACTTTACTCTCTATATTTGCCCCACAACAAGCTAAAATCAGTACCAGTTGTTTGTTTCCCTAGCATGCCCAGCCTTATCGTGCTCAACCTCAAACATAACCAGATAACAGCTGTGAGAAAAGGTTCTTTCTCAAACTTGCATTTCTTGAAATATCTTTACATGGATAATAACGAAATAATAGTTATCGATGACGGGTCTTTAGAAGGTTTGCTGTCCATTCTATCTGTAAGTCTCACCCATAACAACTTAACTCGACTCCCTGCAACCTTTGGGGCTGAACGGGATTTTTCATTTGATTTCCGCTGGAACCCACTTCCTTGCGATTGTGATTTGTTCCATATATACAACTGGATCTTGGCTTCATCATTTCATCAGTTCTCATTTATTTGCAAGGCACCTCTGGAATTCATCGATATTGATTTAATGAACACAAACTTAAGTGTTCACTGTGGTCATTTCGTAAATCCAGCGGATGAGATGTTTTTGACAACACACAGCACAACCACAATATTGGAAACGAGTAAGGATACTTACGAATTACAAGGGCAAATCATGATCATTATATTGTTCACTATTGCTATGGGGTTAGTGATGGTAGGCTGCTTGACAAACAGGATATGCAAAAAAATTGACGATCGCAATGTTGATTAGCACTTCGAAGTATATATTTAACAAAATCATGTGCAAAAACATTTCATTACAGGATTTGTTTTAAAAGGCTATGATTTTTTTTTAGGTGGTAAAAGAAAAGTTTCGTTGAGGATTAAAGTAATTTTTAATGGTGCATATATGATGACGTGTGGCTATCCATGTGACATTCAATGACCTGAAAAATAATATTTCCGTACACTTTTCTGCAAAGTTTCCATATATGAATGATTTGTTAGGTATCAGAATTTAGGTATTTGGCGATTTCTTCTCGACTGCATTTCCATTGAAAGATTCCTAGATCCGACACCGACAAACTTCTCTCATTCAAAGACGATGTGAGACATTAAAATTGTAAATATTATTTTCATTTATTCATAATAACTTGTCTTCAGCGTCTGTAAAAGAGTTCAAACTTGGTTTTTTGTAGGTATTATATGTATATAATTATCGTTGAGTATGGATGAAATGTGTTTTCAACCGTTGCATAATAGCAAGTGCACTGGAAAGCAAAGACAAACACAAAATGTTAGGCAAGCTTGACAAAATCGACGCCTTGACCTAAACAATGTTGCATCCCCAGAAAAACCAAACATGGGCTGTAAAAGTCATGTCTTTCACTGTTTTGTTGCTAAACTACTGCAAAACGTCAATCTTATTTCGTTTATTTGAATGTGGAAAGTGCCATTCATACAATCTATTGTTTTTGTGTTACTTACAACATGGAAGGAAAATTGCATTGGTAGAATGAAATTTGAGCTATTACCAAAGATGAAGCACCGTTGAAGTTATATCAAATTATGTCGAGGTATAAAAGCCATGTTTCTGATGAACTTTCCCAATTTCTCTGGACGTTTTTTATTCTAAACCCGTCTGTCCGTAGTTTGAAATGTCGTTAGCCATTGTTCAGAAAAATAAGTTACTATGACTGGAATAAAGAGTCTAAATCGAAAGTCAGAAAGACTATAGCACTACGACGACGACGCCGGTGGCACAGATCGTTAGGTACACTATGAAGGTGACGGTATCACAGACAGTTGGGAACACTAACTTGAAGGGGTTCAGTGACGTCTGACGATGTTGAGGTCTACTGAACCCCATACCTACAGTGTTTCCAACTCTCTGTGACACCGTCGTAGCGCTATAGGTATAGGGTTCAGTGGACCTTAACATTGTCACACCTCACTGAACCTCATGAAGTTAGTGTACCTAACGCTCTGTGCCACCGTCATCCTCATAGATAGAAGGGTGTTGGTGAGGCATTTTTTAGCCTAATGCCATTCTTCAGGTCCTAGCATGCCCAGGTGTACTTGAACAGATCTTTTATCAGGGACAACAGCCAAGATTTCAGATGAATGGAGGGAGGGGTGAGGTTTAGATTTTTTCATGAGAGGGGTACAGTACTTTTGTTTTAGGGACATAAACAGCACGATGTCACTTGTTTAAAATATATGTATTTCATGATGTTGCACAAGAGGTGTAAGTATTTAACGGCGTAAAATGTGTGTTAGCCTTGAGTTGTCAACAAATTGGTGAATGGTAAGTTCAGTACTTTCTTTACAGTTATTCCGGAGACTGTTTGGAATGTTATTTCTTAGAAGGACAGCTTTGCCTAGCGCTGGAGTCGTGTGCAGATAAGAATTTTAGAGCCAATAAACCACTTGTATACACATCTCTGAATTGTTAACTCCTTTCCCGTAATTTTAATCTCTTCAGTTTGAATTCTCATTTTGAATTTTATTTCTTTTTCATTAGTATGTATGTTATTTAGGACACAATTTTAAGGATAATACTGTGTGTACAAAATTATGTGTTTCTCATACCGACAGACCTGACTTATAACGTGGCTTACAAAAGAAAAAATTCCACTTACCACCGGTAAGTGGGAAAGCATTCAACGCGAACCTTGCCCGCAATCTATTGTTTTAGGGGCTGCTCTCTGTTCCGAACTTCTGATGTCTTTATCTCCCGACGTCTATATTCCGAAAGTCTACATGAAAGTCAGTTTTAGGATAAGGGCTAGTTTAGGGTAATTTCAGGGTGAGAGTCCTACGTTTTCGCAACATACATGTGTAACCCTGTATGTATGTATGGGGGGGGGTCTCTGTTGACAGTAAGTGAATTAACACCATCAGTTTGATTGAAGTGAAATTTTGGCAAAAAATGCTGGGAGTGGCATATTGCACATAGGTGCAGGAAGTTGTTCGCGTCTGGGAGGCTGAGCCTTGTTTCGGATCGCCGTCCCGGGTGAGGGCCTAAAAGGAGGAGTGTCCCCCTCCCCTTTGGGAAATTTTTGGATCTTGAATGGTCCTTAGATACAATTTGGTGTATCATTTTGGACAAATTATAAGTTAAATAACTGCAAATTTTTGACATTTCTTACAAAAGAGACAAATAAGGGATTTTCGTCCATGGAAAGTGTGTGTGTGGGGGGGGGTGGGGATGAAGCATACTTCTGCCCCACAAATTTCGCTTGGGGCTGATGCCCCAGCCCCCTTTCCTACGCCCTTGATATTGCAAAACATATTACTACCATGGCATTCCCATTTGAAGATTTTGTTTTGTTTTTAATTTTCTACCTGGTCGAAACCTTTTCCAATTTCTTTACTCATATACCTTTTGACTTAGCAAGTATTTTTCAATCATTTCCTTGCTCATGCTAGAATGAAGGCGAAAATTCAATTCACTAAATGTTCATGTTATCTGTTGGGCAAGGATACACGATTTAAAAAAGAAGTCTCTGGGATTGGGGATTCACTTTGTGAAACCAAGAAGGAGGACTGTGAGGTTGTATACCATTATGTAGGGTTATCATTCTGCAAATTTGCATGCCGATATTTGCCCGGCCTGGCCCGGCAAGAAAAAATCTTTCCAGAAAAAATGTTAACCAAAAATTTCTACATGACTTTAAACACCTTGCCCCTGACAAAATAGTGTCCCATGGAATCTATTCCGCCCCTCTCCATTGCATTGCTTCTGTTCCGCCCCTCTCCATTGCATTGCTTTCCTACCGGCATCGATTTGAAATAGGCTTGCCAGCATATCTCATACTGTTCAACGTATCCCATATTGTTCAGCGTGGCAAGATGTGGGGTCTTCCCCTCCGAAAATTTCGAAATTAATGGCTGTTAGATGTATTTCTCAGTACCTAAAAGCATTGAACGGCACAGCTAAGATTTTTTTAGTAATTGACTAACCACCATTTTATCATGTGCGTGTAAAAATGGAAACACGAGACGATTTATCCCCATGTCTCCACAAGTTACCAAGGCTTTGGGGCCCGATTGATGAGCACCGGTCTAAGCAACTAAATAGATTAGCACGTGGCGTGTGGAAAATTTTGGGCCAAAATATATCCCTCATCGTCGGAAATGAACCTTACTAGTATTTTAAAGTGCAGGTAATGGCCGCCTTTCGAGTATGTGTTCATTAGACCTCAAAATTAACATGATTAAAGCCTGTTTTTCTTTGTATTTTTTTTTAAACAATGTCAATTATGTAGCGAGTATGCAAAAACACATACAGACATAAAAACCCTTATGGCACTCGTGTAGCAATACACCGGTAGTAATTAATAGGCCTATAGAATAGCCAATAACAATTTTAATATGCATCAATACCCACACGACATGCCGCAGGAATAGTTTGCTTGGTGCATCTTATCGGTTATCACAAAATTACCAAATTTTCTCACGTTGGAGTTTAAAGAATTAAGACTCATACTGCATAGTTTACATTTTGGTGTTTACAAAGCAGGTCAGGATTTCTGTTTTGTCTCTATCAGAAGCTGATGGGAAAGTTTAACCAAGCAGGATGCTCATTTACAGAAATTTTCTACGGGCCCCTAAAACTCAAAGTATCCGGGGCCCGTATCCTACAGATTGCCTTGCTTATTTTGAAAATCCGACCCTGGTGACCGTAAGTGAATTGGCACCTGCTATGAAAAACAAGAAAATAAAATGATTAAAATAATCAATAATATTCGATCGAAATTCCATCAATACCTAAATACCCCGTCTCCCCCCATTCCCCCATTCGAAAGCCCTTTAGTTAGGATGAGACAACAGGTCTTAACGAAAGGAACTAACAGCTTCCACTAAATGTTCCCCTTAAGTATAAAAGAAACTAGACGAGTTCAATAGTAGAGCTATTTGTATTTTATTTTATTTTATGATAGTGTATGAATAATATTGAAACCGTGGATGCAACGCCAAATAGAGCTTTAGATTAAGTTTTAATTAAAGTTAGGTGCACAAATCGGGGATGGGGGATAATGCTTCATAACCTCATCCCCCAACCTAGTTTGTGCAAAATTTACGTATTGAGGAAAGTTAGTAAGTACTCTAGCAATATGACTGATTATTCAGGATTTTCTCGATTCAGTCCCTGTAGAAAAAAATATGACATGCCAATGTGGAAGATTGTATTGCGTATGAAAGCCTTCCTGGTTCTTGGCAAAGACTAAGTGTATGGAAGACTCATGAAGTACAATCAGATAGCTGAGAGCAGGTTTCTGTCCGAGTCCTGTGGCCACCGTTCGGATGGACACCATTCCTTTCCAATTTTGGGTCCAATACCCACCGATTCTTTTTTTTTTCTTTTTCTTTTGATCTTCCTTGTCTTTATTTATTGTCTGACTTCAATATTTACAATATTTAGAAATAGGTTAATCAACGTATATGCAGAATTTTTCAATCATTCTTTCATTACTTATTACTTATTAAGTTTCCTTTTGCAATTGCTTTAAAACTAGGATACAGTAGCATAAATTACATCTTTGTACTATCACTTGCCCTGAAATTAGATATATCATATGTATATCAGTAAATAATTAATCCCTTTACTAGTAGAAAACGGCAGTCGAGGCTTTGCAACAATAGAGTTATACCAAAAATTGTAATCACCCAAAAAGCAAACCTAACAATAAATCATCAAAGAATCTTTTTAAAATCAGTTCAGATGTATATATAGTTTACCTTACAAGTGGAAAAAGTGAAGCTCACATAAAACGATTATTGTCTGTAACCTTCCAAAACATCAACCCCGAAAGGTTGATACCAAGATAAACATCAGAATACTACCAGTGTATAATACAAAGATGCTTAATCGATCGACTAAGACAAATTCCTTTAAACCACAGACTAACTTGCAATCAGACATAAATTAGACATAAATTCTCAAGAAAGTTAACAAATTAATTAATTACTTAATAAAGAATAAAAATACAATCTGAAGATTTTTTTAACACACGAATACATTGGGAAGAATTTTAATGGCTCCGGCACGTCTAAATAGAAAATAACATAGCTTATAACAAAAACTTAAATGTTTCCTCAAATAATTAGATCATGTTGTTTTTATTTTGTTTTCTAAGTATACTATATTCTACCTCCAGTAGGAATTAAAAACAACCGGATCAGGTATCTGGTTATTTAACTTACTAGAGAAAATAAAGTTCTTGACATGAGATATGAAGAAATTGATAGGATTAGCAGGAATGTCTAAAAACCCAAAGCAAATCATGAAGAGAGAGAAATCAAAATTTTTTTCAAACATTTTTGAATACGGCGACAAGACCAGAATAAATGTGTCAATGTTTCATCTTCCTCCTTGCAAAAAGAACAAAGTTTTGTATCACTCAGATGGAGCTTATGGAGATAAGTATTTGTGCCTAGTATTCTATGCAGGAAACGAAACTGAAGATACTGCTCCCTTGGGTTTCTAACGGATATAAAAGGTAGAGAGAAAATACTATTCCAGTCATAATCAAAGCAAGGATGATCCTGCTCCCATCGAGTTACAGCTCGTGGGACTGAAACTTTATTAATAATAAGATTACGATAAACATATCGTGATGTTTTCAATTGGGGGTTATAAGCACTTTAACTAACTTCTGATGTGCATCAGAGTTACTGTCAGTATCACCAAGGCTTAATCTCCAGTATCTAGGAATGGCTGAAATAATGCCAAAATAAGTAGTAAAAGGTAACGCATCAATATGATACTTCTCTATAAAATCATTATACCCCAAAGCACTGTCATCAGCATTGAGAAAGTGTTTCACAAGATATAAATTGGCAGCTCTCAATGAATCATAATAAAAGTTACCACCGTTGATTTTATTAAAAGATTTGTTGAAGACAATTTCGTTCCCAAAGTTGCAATTAGATATATGATGTGAATAAGAAGACTATGCCTCACAAACTTGTTTGACAAAGATGTTAGAAATAGTCACAATATCATCTTTGTGAGAATTACACTGAAACAGGAAGGCTCCTCCAAACCATCTAAGGGAAAGTTCAAAGATAATCTTCCAAGGCCTAAAAGTATCATCCAAATAAAGTTTAACCCATTTAATCTTTAGGCTTTTTGTGAAAGAGTCCATATCCATCATGTTTAAACCACCACAGCTTACAGTGTTATACATAGTTGATCTTTTAATCTTGTCGGGTTTATTATTCCAAATGAATTTGAAAAAAAGAGTATTCAATTCCTTAAAAAAACTGTCTGGTGGTGATGGCAAAACGCTTAGTAAGTAAACTAGTTGCGAAATTGCAAAGCTCTTTAAAATGACAATTTTACCTTTTGGGGTCAAATCCCGAGATGACCACATGTGAAGTAAATGCTTGATACGAGAAAGCTTTGGTAAGTAATTTAGACGGAAGAAATCATCAACGTGATGTGAAATGGAAATTCCAAGATACTTGATAGGCCCAGCAGAAAATAACAAAATTGAAGTTGGAAAAATAATTTGGATAATTGGTAACATAGGGGCCTAAAGGGGATAAAATAGTCTTCTCTAAGTTAACCTTTAACCCTGATAAGTTAGTAAAATAGGTTAAGACATTCGAAATCTCAGTAATAGATGTTAAGGAACCATCCGTAATGATCACGGTGTCATCGGCATACTGTGAGATTTTTGTATGAATATCATTAAATGCTATTCCACAAATATTACTATTAGATTTAATGAGTGTAGTAAAAATTTCAGTACACATGATAAAGAGATAGCGGCTGAGGGGACAACCGTGCCTTACACCACGGGATGGGAAAAAGGACTCGGAGAAAAAAACATTATTAGTTACACAAGAGTAACAGTTACCATAGAGTTCTAATCCATTGCTTTATATCAGAACCAAAATTAAAGAAAGTCAAAACATTCTGAATAAAATCCCAGTCTAACATATCAAAGGCCTTTTCCTAGTCTAAAAACATCAAGCAACCAGGGATAGAATTTTCATTACAATACCAAATAATATCAAGGACCAATCTCAAGTTTTCGGTAATATTTCTGTTTTTCAAGAAACCAGTCTGTTCAGAACTAATAATGTGATTTAGAACGTCTTTAAGTCGTGTGGCAAGACATTTAGCTGCAATTTTGTAGTTAGTGTTCAGTAACGCTATAGGTCGCTAATTTTTCAGATAGTGAGTGTCTTTGTTTGGCTTCGGAATTAACTTGATAAAAGCCCTCCCCTGCTCATCGGAGACT
>WURT03175158.1:0-10385 GCA_009936505.3 Holothuria glaberrima | reverse complement strand
ACTGCCAAATATTTGATCAGTCCATATTAGTTTGTGTGCGGCCAAATATAAAGCAACAACGAATAAATTTTGACACCTCGGCATAGATTTTTACACGATATATGGCTCAACACTACGATATAACTTTTACAGCCGTATAAATCGACACCATCAAATCATTTGGGTACACCAACATAAATTGGTGTGAAGTGCGTGCCATACTGCACAGGTAACTGACAGCAAAGTTTCCATTTTCACACTCTCACAGCAATCAGTACGTTTCCTTGACTGAAAAATTTTAAGAAATGGAAAGTTCCCATTGAAAAATGGGACGATTTTAGAATATTTTGGACGACTTTTTTCGTCTTCAATTTTCCTTCTTGGCATTTTGAACGATTATGGGAGTAAACCTCTCTGCTTTTCTATGAATTTTCCAATGTTACTGAGAAAGCAATGTTTTTTTTTGGGGGGGGGGGGTTATCAGCCGACTGTTTCACCTTTAAAAAGGGGAATTCTACCTCAATCATTGTCGCTTATGGCCTATTTATTCGATCCTGTTTTTCAATGGAATAGTCCAGGCAGCAATACTGGAATGCATAATAGTCCTTGATGATTTTTAACAGCAGGGCGATTTTGGAAGATTTGTGGACGAAATTGTCCAAAAACTTTTCGTCCCATCATTCAAGGGGTAAGGATCTGAATGCATTTACCCTTTGACATCATATGCAGCCGTAATGATAATTGACTGGCCGTTACATAGGTCCGATTCCTAGTTCACTTTTCCTGGAGAAGCACCCCTTTCTCTATTGCTTAAGTGTTCGTTCATTCGTTTTTGCAAGGGTCATGTTCAACACGCGAACTTTTCTTGTTTCTCTCATCAGATTATCTACTTTGCTAGAAATCCGAAGGATCTTATGGTGTCGAGTTACACTTTCCGTGAACATTACATTGATCCCAAATACCGTTCATGGGATGCATACTTTGAATACTTTTTCAGTGACAACGGTAAGATGAGATACGTTTTCAAAATGCGTCTCTTGTAAAGACGTTAAGGGACGTTATTTTGGACGGCAGACAATGAAGCACACTGTGCGTACGACGAATCTTTATGTCTTTATTAATTTTCTGGGTAAAAGTGAGAATAACCGATATGACATCCCTCACATGTGTGCGAGACATGTGCCCGAGTAATAATCTTCTATTCTGGGAAGCTATTTTTTGTCACCATAAAGGGCAAATGCAGTTACATTGTTTTGTGTTTAATATTAAAGTGGCATTACCTGTTTAAGAAAGAGAAATACATGACACTGCCTTCTCCAAAGTGTTGGAGTAACGTTTAAGTAGTTCATCCGAACAACAAAGATTAATAAAAATCCCTCACATAAGTAGTTTTTCTTACTATTGTTTCAACTATTGAAACATTACAGCAAAAACTATGAAAATTGATAATGCGTGCACTCAATCTTTATTCCATTCAATTCCACTCTTGGTCGATTAAAGCAATGGGAGTGCTCTGATATATGAATCGGAAGATGTCCACGTATATGTCAGAGAACGAACACTGAGCACATGATATTCACGCTATAGCCTAACTATGTACCCTTTTTACGTGTTTTTTGCATGATTCTGAAGGCAGACTAAAAGAAAATACTAGCGTTTTTAACTCCATTAACCCACGAGACTGTCCATCGATATAATATGTGAACCCTACCTTTCGAGGAATAATATTGAACAATCCTTAAATCAATTAAATCCTAGATGGCCAACGTTTTTAGCTCGGGGTCTGACATCTGAGAGGCTTAACCTCCGTCGCAAGGTCAAAGTTTCCCTGTTACCTTTCCCAGATGAAATGTACACACTGGCAGTTGTCTTGATTAAACCGGGGATTTGTGATTGAACCAACACAAATTCTTTTACATGTTGGAAACTCTTGGAGAAACTATCTGCAACAATCGAGGGAAAAACATTGCTTTCTAGCGGAGATCGAATCAAACCCTCCGGTTTGCCTAAAATATATATACCTGCTGTGTATTTCAAGGCTGCCACGACTTACGGTGGTACCGGTAAGAATTTGGACCAATTTTGGTTTCGATTTTCATACCGTTAGATTAGTGTCCCTTGTTAGTGATCGGCATCTGCACTGGTGACACATTTTTCGTCAATAAGTGCACCTGTGTACACTTACGTAGGATATTTGATATGCATCTGTATGTACCGCTCAAGGACAAAAACGTGGGATGCAGGGAAGTACACAAGTGTACAGGTGTAACTGGTTACCGTTACTAGCGTTAGTATGCAACTGTTTCCTTGAATATTGTTAGGGGGTAAAATCTAATAACACTGGTATCACGATAAAAATACGTGCTTTTGCTTCAAAATCCAAGTGTATTGTGAAGTATACAACCAGTAACCACCTGTTCCCAGCAAATATTGAATACCCGAGTCAATACAAGCCCACTAAATGTACAGTTCTTCGGTATAATTATCTGCGTGACTCATTGAATACTCATACAGTGTTCTGATAGGCGTGGTTTTAGGCTAGTTTTAAAAAAACCTACTTTTATAACCTACCGATTTTAACTGTTTTTGCACCGTTTCTTCACATTTTGCATTCACACTACCATTTTCAGCTTCATCCGTTATTGGCATCGTTAGTGCATTGACAAATAAAGAAAATCATCAGACCATATGCATTTTCCTATTCTTGATCAGGTAACATCACTTTAAATTAATTATAATCAATCATGTAATCAATCATGTATTCTTTCATCGGGTGAAAATTTAGGTTGATAATCAAATTTTATAATCAAATAACTAATAATTGTTGTACAACATTGAGAACATTCGTTAGTACAAGAAAATATTTTAGGTATACCATAGACGTTTCAACAAAATACAGAAATGTGTTTATGTCCTTTAAACCATCTCTATAGTTTCAAGGTGTATTTAAATTTTTTCCACAGTTCCTTATGGCTCATGGTTTGATCACGTGTTACGGTACTGGTTGCATAGAGACAGAGATAATTTCTTGTTCGTCAAGTATGAAGACTGTCATAAGGTAACTGGAAGGTTGCTTCAAAGAATTTAAGGATGAATATTGCGTTTACATCGCATCAAATTGGCCTAGACAAAAAGTTCTGGTGGCATGTCGGCAAAAAGCTTGATTAGACTTGGGACCGAAGAGTAAGATTTCAGAAGGAAATTTTTATTGGAATAATTTCAATATCTGTTATGGTTTCTAAGATCTAACTCTGCAAAGTTCAAACTTTTCTGAAGTAACCGATTGTCCAAGCAAAATAATGATGTGTAGTGTTGTAGAGGGTTGACGTTCCTTTTCTTTACCCTGTATTAATTATCTTTTAATTACTCATCACATAGTTTACATTTTGATGAGTGAAACTGATAGTTTTAAGGATACAATTTTACCTTTCAAAGTAAATTCCTTAGGACATGCTGGCGTAACAACTGTCCTGAAAATGAAAGTTGAAAAACAAAGGATAACATTAGCAATATTTGGTCAGTCCCTCGCACGACATTACAAATTTGCATATTTAGCTTATGTTATTTATGACAAAGGTATCAAATAGAAATAACCTTGTAAAATGCTCAGTCTTTGATGGATTTTTATGGGAATTGGGACTATTTTCTAGGTTTTTAATACTTTTTGCACCAAATATTCAACTACGTCATTTTCATGTCACTTAACACTAAGCCATTATATCTCACCGATAAAACTATGACAACAGTTTCCGTCCCAAACATTAATCACATCACAAGAATTTTGAGCATTGCTTCATTTGAAAATTTGAAATTTGGGTTGAACAAATTGTTGATAAGCTACAAAGCAGTGGGATTCATTTCGTGATAACCTTACTTCTAAAGTTACCCAGCTCACTTATTTTGAATTTCCTATCTTGCCTATTCTTTAAATGGTTCTCTCCTTGAAAAAAAGTCTGCAGTGAAGAATTTTTTATTCTGTAAAAGTCTGATTTTACAACTTTAAAATTTAGTTTCAGTCACTGAATAGCACTTCCTTAACGACTCTTGGTGGCTTTAAAAAAAAACTGAAAGTCTAGTTAGTAAGTAACCTACCTAGGAATATAGCTCAAATTTGGTGTCTTTAAAAGTTCGGTTCAGGAAGGAAAACGGTAGATTGCTCTCGGATGTTAAACCTCCCGGCAAGCTCATCTCTTTGGTGTAGCTTTTCTACTCTCACTAGCCCTGTCAACTCTTCTTATCTTTGTTTCTGTCTTTCTGTATTTTTGTTTGGTTTGTTTCATTCACCTTTTTCTTCTCTCTTATATGTTCTTTCTTTTTTCGGGGTGTAATCTGTCCCCGACCCTATTCGTTCTCACACCTTTATTGTTACCATGAGGTCTATACCTCTTGAAGATGGAAGTAACGTGGCGATCGGGTGGTAACTGAACAGACATATTAAGACCAGCTCTCGGCACTCTTTTTAAAGGACTTGAAGAGTACAATTATCAAGATAGCCCAGTTCCTCGAAAAAAATTTATCTGATGACGTCGTTGAGAGTATTACACAGCAATGTACGATGAAGGGGATGAGAAAAGCGTACGAGAAGATAGAAGAAGATTATCCGGAGACGGGGAAGATGGTGACGCACTTGTTTGGACAAATTCCGTACTTGAGGAAAGGTATTAAGCTTTTAAGACACACAGAACATGTTCCAAAGTTCTAAACACGATTATTCAACTTGTCACAGATGGCCAAGGTAGGAAATAAAGATTCCACTCTTGCTTATATAATTAAGTTAGGCTATGTTTCGACCATGTCCTAAATTTTCTACAAACATCCAGTAAAACTGAAATTCGTTATATACTGCAACCCTGGGCATTTTAGGGCATCTTGGCAGTGACAACAAACGTTGAAATGACATGGCCCCTAACCCTTGCGCACGTCACCTCTTCTGGCGGCCCAGCGTTTTGTAAAATGCCGGAAATAACTTACCTCTCTTAATTTTCGGTGTATTGGAAGCATCCATTCCGACTCTTGGGCTTGTAAACGCCATACCCCCCCCCCACCCAAAAAAAACACAAATAAGACTTTCTGATTCTTTTTCTTTTTTAACAGTTTTAAAAATACAAATTCTTACTCCTTTTCCTTGGCACAATGTTTATTAGCCCAGTGATCTGAGAATCTACTTACAAAACAGCAATTTCGAAAAATAACTCTAAGGGGAACAGAGTTTTACATAATTACAACCTCAGACTTTCTTCTTCCATCCAGCTCCAAAAGTGATTTGAGAGAAAATTAAGGGTGGCTTTTTTCCAACACTTGAATACCTACCCTGTTTTCACAGTAACTTCAGTCCTGTGGTACACGAGTAGGTCTTTTCAAGTTATTGGATGTTTGCGTTCTCTGGATAGACATAAACCAGTCTTTTCTACTTTCTGTCATTTCGTGTATTTCTTCAAATATTCTGTACTTCAACATATTGCATTGTAGTAGTTTCACTAGTAGTTTCAGTTATTGTACTTTGTTTAATGAAGATAAACCTGAAACTATGTCAGTAAAGCTTAATATTTTCTTACTGATTCTTCCAAAATACTTGCTTCCATTGCACATTACATTACTTCTTATAACTCGTATCTTCCGATTTAAACATTCTTCTGTAGGTGTCGTGGGAAACTGGAAAGAATATTTCTCGCCTGAGCAAAACGAAATCTTTGACAAATATTACGAAGAGAAAATGACTGGAAGTGGTTTGACCTTTGATTTTGAACAGTAGATGATACGGATATAATTAAAAAGTATTGTCTGAACACAGAAGGAGAAACTTATTCCATGTTTACAGCAACGCCAGCTCATACACATAGTTTTATAATAAGTTCTAATGGTAGGGGATTGCGTAAAGATTGAGTAAAACTTATCAAATATTTTCTACTCTGCATGTGTTGTTCCGTATATTAAAATTCTCTTTACTTAATTTGGTCCATTTTGCTACCTCTGAGTCCATGGGACGTTATCAACAGGTGCGAGATACCGATCGTATAGCAGCTTATAAGCAAGGTTTTCAACTGTTTTCAGATTTGTGCATCATGGTTGTTCAAATTGCAAGCTAAGAAGTCTTGTTAAGTTTGAAAAGGAGGTTTTTGCTCCTTTTCGCTCTTTCTACTCAGGGTAGGCCTATAATGCAACAAATTGAATACAGAATATTGAATCTACACATTCTAAAATGTCAACTTTACTAAATCTCAAGTCTAGCCTATATAAGTCTGTATATGACATTTCTAGGTCCAGAAGTGCGATTAAGGCTAATTATCGTTGCAGGGAAGTGACCCAATAAATAAAAAACGATAAAGGCCTTTGACGCCTTTGTGTTTAATTAACGCTTTTGTGAGATGAAGGAAATTCCTATGAATATGCAAGTCACTTTAGCATCAAAAGTGTTCAGCTCGCAAAATGATCTACAATATTTGATAGTTTAATTAAAGGCAGTGGCGTGTCTAGGGGGCCCAGCGGGCCATGCCCCCACTCCCCACCATTGAAAAATGAGGGAAAATAAAAAAAATGTGAAAAGGGGGGAGAAAAAAAGAAAAGAGAAAAAAGGGCGACAAAAGAAGAGAAAATTGGGATCGAGAGAAGACACTCCTGTGTCCTTCATTAGCGTAACATCAAATGTTGCAAAGTCAAAACAAACAAAAAGCGATAGCAAAAACCTGCAAACGCGCGGAGATTTTTTCTCTCCAATGCGTTGAATTTTATAGGCACAGACCGCGCGTTCCTGTAAGTGAAAAAACGCGCCCAAGGGAGGAGAATGGTTGCTAAGGTCTGACGGTTGCTAACAAAGCTGAAACCACTGGGCAGTCCCAAATCTTTGTTCAGGCCCTGGTTGTGGGTGTTAAGGGCTAAAATCTACTTACTCTCCTCTCGGAGCCGTTGGTTTGTTGTCGTAAACCCTGAGCGAAGGAGTATGCAACGCAGATTAGAAAGATTATACCCAGATCTGCAAAAATGATTGGAAACGGGAAGGTTGTCTTTGTCGATGATTGATTTTTGTGATTATTAAACCGCAACCTATTCGTTTTTAAATTGACAAGTCGTTTTAAAACTATCACAATTCTTGCAAATTCTTCTCAAAGTACCACAATTTCGCCTACAGCCTCACCACATGGCTGTGTTACGATCAATACCGTCTCAAACATATTCGCATTATTCAATGGTGGGGCCCTGCTCAACATTATGGAGGAGCACAGCATTGCAAGAATGCAAAGTAGTGGGTTCAGGGGAAGACACATTTTATGACATTGAAAGCTCATACGAATTACTAGGCAAAAGGCCCACCCTCTAACTGGCTGATGCATTTTGCTAGAAATTTAAAGCGTCTCAGTGCAAAGTGTACACCCAACTTTTGTAATGGAAATGATTCCTAATGCAAAATGTCCGCTTCGCGCGCATTCGTCACGGCACACTCTTCATATCTTGTTAACATTACTGGGGCAATAATACATTACTTTGACCAAAACACTTGTTCGAAAAAAGTACATCTCCGACCTCTGCAGGAACCATTTGCATCAGTAGAGTATCTTAGAGTAATCTACTATCATGAGTAGCATAATACGGTTGCATTCGTAGCATATTATTTGTAGTTACACTTTTTTTAAAACGAGTGCGATGCCAAAGCCAAAATGTCACTAAAGAATGAGAAATTATCATTAAACTCTAAGCACGCATTTAATTGAAAGATTTACTAAAAATACCGCCTTTTTGCATCTAAGCCACCTAAGTAGTTGTTAGCCCTCTACTAAGACAACACACCTTTCCCTTACAGTCAACAAAAATAAGAACTTCCTAATTGTGAGTTTTCCAATACATTATCAATTACAATTTGTCAAAAATAGCATAATTTTGCATCTAAGCTATCGAAAATGAACAGAAATTTCGCTTAGCCCTCCCCCAGGACATCACCTACACAAGGTGACAAAGGAAGGATTTGCCTCGAATGCAAACTGTCACCGATGCGAATACGCACGATTTACACCGACTTTCTGGGTTTATCTGGTGTGCGGTTAAGGCATCATCTTCTGCAGTGCCCCATCACCAACCTCTGTTGGCGCCACTGTTGTAACGGTGTAATATCGACAATCTCACGAGGATAGGTTGCATCTTCTTGCTTGCATATTCAAGTGTAAAGAAGTCCTTATTTTGGAAAGACAATTGTTTCCTGTGTTTAATGTGTTTTAGTCCATTATCATATGTTCTGAGCATTGTTAGTGATAACGATACGTAACTGTACATTTTCTGAGTGTTTGACATCTTTAGTTTATGACTGAGACAAATGCGTAACTATTCATTCATTAATTTGTGCATTCTATCCAAGTTAA
Source organism: Holothuria glaberrima (assembly GCA_009936505.3). NCBI lineage: Eukaryota > Metazoa > Echinodermata > Holothuroidea > Aspidochirotida > Holothuriidae > Holothuria > Holothuria glaberrima. Next base: position 2,058 of record WURT03175158.1, on the reverse strand, counting down.
TTTAGCTAAAGAAACGAGATGGGAAAAAGTTGGTTATCTTGTCCGCCTACATGTTATAGCAGGAGGAATCATAGCAAAAATGAAAAAGAGCAGAAATAGATCCTCAAAATTTTCAAAATAGTATACCAAATTGCGTCTAAGAACCCTCAAATATTCACCCTCTCCCCTAAGACCCCTCCCCCAGGACGGCGGTCCGAAAGAACGTTCAATCCCCACTCAGTCGAGAAAAACAGCTTCCTACGCCTTTGAAACAAAAGGCTCATAAAAAGTAATTTGAAATCCAAATTATTCTTTCAAAAATGTTATATTATACATAGTATAGAATTTTCTCACATGTAAATTTCAAAAATAATGACATATCAAAATTGAGAATGCTTAAATGCAACTTAAAACACCCAGAAAAAGCCGTTTTCTGCAATCTGGGATGCGTTTTTGTCAAAACTCTTTCTCTGTACGCTGCTTGGTAAGCTATGGTGGCCCTCCGCTTAATTGGTGTCGGGGCATATTTTTGCCCCAACGTAAATGCAATCCTGGACACGCGCTTGATTTTAGAGACTCATTGACTTTGATATTGATTATTTTGTGACGAGTTTGAAGGAAATCATTGAATGACTATATTTTTAATGAACCTCATTACTCGTGTATCACTTCCTATAGATAGCAAAAAATGTGAGAAATTGTAGTTTTCGTGGACAGGAGTTGCATATGATTTATACCAAATGGCTAAAGTGCCTGGTCACAAATTTGTAATATATGATTTTAATCATTAATTATCCTATCATTGCCATTTCACATTGTGTGAAATGTGCAAAATCTCTTACTTAGACCATTTAGCATCAAGATGTGAGTAGATCTCAATAAGTGTGAAAAACATGAATTTTGTGAACCAACTCAATAAGCCTCTTTAAGGGATATAAGATTCCATGTAACGAATATATACGATTATGCATGTACATTCCAATAACAATCATGTATTCTATCACCTCCAGCCATCCGTTATTGAGAATCCCGCATTCTGATTGGTTAAACACTGACCTGTTATTTCACAACACACGGTTAGTAATCGTAACAGCTGATAAAAATAAAGTTTTTCACAGATTTTTGGTGGTAGAATAGGAATAAACCACGTTTGTCTGACTATTATTGTCTCATACACCGTCTCGACTCCAAATTTAGCAAAATAACGGACTCGGCTTTTGCCATTTGGGGTCTCGTCGGTTTATTCACCAATAAAAGTCCGCCAAATGCGATTTATTCCAAAAATTGAAGTTCACGATCACATATTGAAACTATATGATCATCATTTTGCGTTATCATGTCATGTGACTGTCTTGGAGAGACCCACTTGTGAAGAAGAAAGTTTTTGCTATGCCACGTGATCATTTTTTCTTTGGAAAAGATTGGATTATACGTACAATACTTTGGTAAAGGGACAGTACTTAACTGTAGAAGGTTACACGTTCATGTAGTAAAACTTTGTAAATAATTTAGAAGAATAACATGTAAACCGTATGTATTCGTATGTAAATTATTTGAATTCTTATCGTGGGCTTCAACAAGTGAGTAATGGGGACATGTACCTCCTCTACAATGTTTTATCAGAGCCTGATAAAAAAATAGTAGGCATATGTGTGACAGAACAAGATTACTTGAAACGAACATTATCTCGCAAAAGCTAGGAATTTAAAATGGTATAAAATGGTGGGAAAATGCCGTAGATTACACAACAGGACAGCTGGAGTGTAAAACTATCGGAGCCCTCATACCGACCAGGATCCCTCTCCACGATAGCTTCACGCTTTGCATTAGTATTATTTCTGTTCGTATATCACCCTTCGTCTGAGAAACTACCGGTGCCATTAGCAGTTGTCTATGATCATAATAAATGCTTAAAAGAAAATGTTAAACCTGTGTCATCATTGTGTGGAAAATAGATAGTTCCAGTGCTAATTTCTTCACAATCTCTGCTTTCTAATTGAACGTTATTATGTTTGATACTTATAGTTAGACGAGGACCTTATCTAATTATGTCATAAGTTTGTCCTCGTACGTATCCTA
>WURT03175147.1:0-10385 GCA_009936505.3 Holothuria glaberrima | reverse complement strand
ACAACAAGACGCTGAATGAAAACACTGTGACAAGTCCATAAAACGACTGCTATACTTCGCATTCGCTCGTAAAAACAACCGTGGTATACAATTGAAGCGACTGCTGTACGAATATAGTAATCGCGGTGTTCTATTGGCACCGCTGATAAAGACTATGAATAAGCCCAAACATGTGCTAATGACGCAGAAATTCAAAGTGCAAGGACAAGGCCATTTCAGTTCTGTCAGGAGGCTTATGTACGTTCATACATACAATTATACAATTTTATGGAGTTTTCCGTTGTTAGAAATTAGCTGTTTGTTTTGTGTTGCACCGTACCAATTAGGAAGGATGGAAATTTCCGTTGCATCACTACAAATTACACGAATTTAAGAGACCATTGTGTCGTTTTTGAAACAGACAGATTTGCGGTCGCATTTAGCATCTACTAGAACTATCAGTCAACTTAAGTTTTTGCATTCCCATCCCGCTCCATAGCCTAGAAAGGAACAAATTAAGGTATGTGTGCAGACATGGAACTTGAAATTTACATCATCCCTGCGGCTGTTGGTGTATTTTTCCTGGGGCTTTTCTGTATTTGCATATTTTGCCAAAATTCAGAAACACCGTCAGGAGAAGGAGGAGGAGGTGGTGGAGGAGTGGGAGGAGGAGGTTTTGTCTCCGCGTTTCAAGCTTTAGGATGTGACAGTGGAGGTGGAGGATTCTACGGTGGAGGTGGAGGATGCGACGGAGGAGATGGAGGAGGCGGCGGTGGAGATGGAGGAGGAGGCGGCGGAGATGGAGGAGGATGCTAAAGAAATGTAGGCTGTGTAAAAAGGAAATTTATTTGAAAAGTATTTAAGCTAGACGAAAAAGGGAAATGGATCTACGTTTGTTTCATAAACTGTTGTGCCCTCTATTGCAGGTTGTTCTTACTTTTGCAGAAAGGATTGATTGCCCAGTTTGGCAGTTTATTCGAAATACGTTGTCATTTTTCAACTTTTGGCCTGAATTTAGAGCGGGAACACTTGAAAAATAGCGGTTCGTAACCACATCTCATCATCAATAATGGGTGTTTAATTTTGAAAGTTACGAGTTCTAACTGTCTAATGGCGCTCAAAAATAGAAACTTAGTCCGTACTTTTTTTATCCCTTACGAAAGGTTAAAGGAAGCTATGCAGGCATAATAGCTCGTAAGTACGTTCTGTGTGTGTATGTGAGTTTGTCATATTTAGCTTGTTAGCAAGCTAACGACGATGAATAGTTTTCATGTATGGTATATTGATTTGCCATAATGTTATCAAGAGAAAGAACTCTATTTTGCTGGATGGTCTAGGTTCAGGTCCAGGTCCATGTCGCCAGAGGTAAAAAGTAAAATCATTCAAATACCTAATGTTCATGTGGAAAACATGAATGTTTTTGATACCTTGATACTTAATTGTTATTAGCACCACAACAGTGTTTATTTTAGAGTCAGAAGGTATCAGAGGTTGTTAGAGTCAGGCGCGTAGCCAAGGAGGGGGCGAAGTGGGCAGCCTCCCCCTCCTTGAGCATATTTTTGTATTTTTTAAAGATATTTGATGGTGTTGCTAGTAACTCAAAATAGAAAATGTTTAGATGCAATTTACAAGAAATGGGAAGTGCCATTTCCAGCGATCTGGGAGGCATTTTTGGGTAAAACTTTCTTGCACGCTTCGCGCCAAATTATGGTGGCGCTTCGCTTAGATAGTTTGCCTACAGGCTTCGCCCCCTCCTTAGCAAATTCCTGGCTACGCGCCTGGTGAAATCAGAGGTGAAATCACGAAACCTTGAAATTCAACGGTATTAAGAAATCAGATTATGTAAACCTTGTAAAGATGACATCACACTGAAGAAGGTAATCTTCGATGAATCCCGTACTAGATAAGTGTCGGCTATATAGAACATTGAGGAGAATTACTGTAGTATTGTTCTTGGCGGAGATAAAAGGTAATGTGAGGTCACAAGTCTGTTAAGTCTTTGCGAAAGGGAAAAGTTGATGTATTTCGTGTTTAGAGACTGGATAACTGGGGGAATAGCCACAGTTCATTCACTACCCAGACATCATTATACTTTGTTTGCAAGTAGTCTAGTTTATTGCAAATTTGTAAGTTAGTTAAAGATGAGGTTTTACGGCTGAGTTTCTAATCAAATGGTTTAAGTCGGCTCACTGGCTTATTTTCCCTACTCCATCGCTTATGCTGAGTTCCAGGCACAATGGCAGTAGGTTCCATTTTTAAAGTCTTTGGTATGACCCGGCCAGGATTCAACCCCCCGACCTTCCGGCTGCAACTCGGATGTTCTAACCACTTGACCATGCAGTCGGTTAACTCTAGTTTATTGCAAAACTTTTCTTGCGTCGATTATCGAGAAATAAATAGCGTGTACCGTACTGGAGTTTTAATTGTCAGAAGTATAGGGACAACACGGGGGAGAGGTAAATAGTAGAGACCAAGTCACACTGTATCCCTGCATGACAACCAGTATGGTCACCATCACCAAAGATATGAAAATGAATGTCTTCAAAGGATGGTGTCTGTCCGACTCCTATTTCGACCTATATGGTGACGTTCTCCTTTCTCAGTCACAAACTGCACCTTAGTCTTTTTTTCGGACAAACTTATGATTTCAGTTAGTATAAAGAAACAATTCTTATTTGAAACAATTGGGTGTAGAAAAACGCTTTTCCATACACACTTATCATAAAATGAAAGTTTTATAACAACTTGATCATATGTAAATATTCTTTTTCCCTCCGTTTTACAGATGGAGTGGTTGACAAGGGAGCTTCCGTTTGACTTTTATCCGCATCTGACAGAATTTAAACCAAAATGTCTAAGTGGGGACTCCCTATCAGAAGTATGAAAACCAAGACAAACACATTTTCCTTTCCGACTTCACATTCAGAAACATAAAGCGTAATTCGAGGAACTTTGAAAAAAAAGAACCTTCAAGAGAACTTTTGAAAAAAAAACCTCATCAATTCCGTCGTTATTATTCTACGCCGACAAGAGACGCTATCTACGATGCAATTGAAGATAAAAGTTTGTATTTCAAGTTGTCCCAGAATCCAAGAAATTCAACTTTGTCTTTTGCCCGACCAAAAATGAAAGTTTGTAACGCTCTGCTTTTTCGGTGCTTACTTCCCGTCTAGCTTAAATCTTTGGATTCGTTGGATATCAAGCGGATGAAAAACATGGAAAGAAAACAAATCATGTGACAACGCTATTTCGTGAAACTGTCAAACTTTTGTCACCCATTTCAGTTTTTAGAAATGGAGATCTGCCACCAGTTGTAATTGAAGCGACGTTCGCTCTGTTGTGTATTTGAAATTTTCTTCCACATGAGTTGCTCTGATATTAATTGACAAGAAATTTGATTCAAAGATACTTTTAAATAATTATGCTGTTTACCGCAAACGATGGCTACTATCCCAGTCATTCAACTGAGCAGGAACGTTCCTTGTACGTTCAAAATTTAGCTGTCTGAAAAAATACTTCTACTACATTGAGGGGTTTTAAATCTTACATTAACTTGTACTTGTATTCGTCAGTCAATTTTGACGTTTTAAGGAGCAATATGTATTATAGGGTTATTGACAACGTTTGCCTAATAGGCAATAATGTATTTCCAGATTCCATTTTTGGATGTAGTTTTGATACAGCTGTTTGCTGGGACTTTAATAGTAGCGTTTTAGACAAATTAGATAATGTTGTGGAAAGAAAGCTATAAAGGCTCGAACTAATCCTAGTTTTCTAACCTGTAAAGATACTGCACATTAGCTTCGCAAAATGGATTGATATCTGACTGCCTGAGGGTTGTCATATTGAGGCATTAAACAATCCAGATTGCAGGATTTGAGCCCCAACTTCTAAACACTAGCGCCCTAGACGTTTTTCTTTCAATGGCAGTATGCTAAACAAAAAGTGTTAGATTGTCTCAGACAGTAAAAGTTCAGAGAGCAGTAGTAGTAAAAAGTGGTTTTTCAATGTAAATTTACTTCATTCATCACTTGGGCGTAGGCCTGTGATAGGCATGGCTATTATCGCAGATATTTCTCAAGAGGCTGTCCCTACTCGATAATTTGCATCGGCCGTTGCATAATGAAGGCTAAAATTTGTACATTTTAACACGTTTAGTTTAAAACCAACCACAATGTTTTAATCGAATCTAGTTTATTTGACTACTTTCCAGTTTTGGTGCCAAAGTAGTTATTAGCTTTTTTAAACAAAGAAATCCGACCCTTAGTAATAAAGGGAAGCATGTTTCAAAAAGAAAGCTTTGTAGTCTTTACTTTTACCAATTAATTGTTTTTTTTTAGAACTGTTCTTAATAGTTTGGTCATTCTTAACAATGTCTTTGACTTCGGTTTAATTAAGAGACAAAGTAACCCATTTTGCATTTCTTCATATCAGGCAGTCAGGTGAATGCATTTTGTCAACGGGATCAGGTGTTCCTATTTCAGCATAAATGAACAGCATGTCATCCACTGCAGACAATTTTGAATGACAGGTGTCTCCAAAATGACGCTTTACGTCATTGATATGGAATAAACAAAAAAAAGAGGAAGACAACACCCAAAATGGTTTACTTACAAAGATCTCTCTTGAATTTACAACAAGGTGCAGGATAGCTTTTTCGTTTCACACTTGATGTTAATGCACAAACAGAATTCTCATGGTCCCAAAATGAACACAGTTCTGATGGCAAGGATGAAGCTAGGATGTGGGAGACAGCGCAGAAGCCCTTGGTGACAGTTTTAAGTTGACCTGTAATTACGAAAAGTGTGAAGTGTCTCCCGTGTAACTCCCTGTTACATTTCATTGCTATAACTGCAACTTTCTACACCTACGCTATATGGCTGCGCGCCTGGATGGAACATTCAGGTTCGGACATGATTGGGACAGTACAGACAATAAGAGATAGAATCATGTTCCAGTTTCACAATAGTATCAAACCTTTCAACAAAATGTAGACAACGATAAAAACAGAAAAACATTGTTAGTTGATGTAACGTTGAAGTAAAATTCGTGGTCTCCAAATCATGCAAAAGGGTAATGGGCGTCATGACGGTAAGCGTCTTTGTTGTTGCAAGAAATATTTGGGGGATCAGATGAGGACGTTCTAGGGTAAAAAGACCATTGACAAGAAACCTGGAAAAGTAATACTTTTATGCATGGTAGGATACCGGTATGATACTTTTCAATTATTACTAACTTTTCAATTATTACTAACAATCATTTTTAATGAGAATACTGTCCTTCAAAGTATACTATACACTTACTACTAATTGTTTACACAGTTACTAATAAAATTAGTTTCTTGGTAGAAAATACTGTTTGTACAGGTTTCTTTTGTATTCGATTCCTCTGTTCGTATTTTCCGGCTTACTTACGGTAAGTATCATCATTCATACGTATGAGCAGGTGCAACTGCCTGTAAAAGTTAATGTGATTTAAGAACAATGCAAACTAAGCTTTTTTTCTCTGTCTGCCTCCTTCCCATCATTCCAGACCCAAGCCAATTTATCCTATTGTCAGCGGCGCTGGCAAGGGAGTATCGGGATGAGGTCCCTTGATCGATCCCCGAATATTCTTAGCATTTTTTTCAAATGAGCTCAAAGGCATTAAAGCAATAGATTATTGTAGGGGGTAGGGCGATGTGGATTTTCGACTGATTGGTGGATCTGTTTTTAGTCATCATTTCTGTAACAAATCGTTCGCAAACTATCAAACTTTTTTCGCTGCGGGTGGTTTAAGTCTCAATATTGGGCTAAATATCGGTACCATTTCACACATAATTTATTCAACGGCGAGGGTTGTGCAATTAGAGCGATTGCTACTGTACATAAGCTTAACTATAGAGGAGCACAGCATTGCAAGAGCACAGAAGGTTATTTATGCTTCAATTCAATTTCATTCTTAAATGTCGTCTCAAACGCTTTCTCATGTTTCAACGGTAAGGGAGATACAACAATTCTAATGCACAATTTCACAGGGAACGCTTTGTGCGTGATTGCCACGGTTTACACTCCATGCCTCATGAGGACCATTATTAGGGGGGTGACAAATTTCCCCCATCCTAGAAAAAAGTATCGCTAAATTACGAAAAGTTCAACACATTGTCAAAGATCGCACCATTTTTGCATCTAAGAAACTTTAAAGGAGCACGTTTCAAACGAAAGAGGGGAAATCCCTCCCGAGGCCGCCACATCTGGTTGGAGTTAGACGCTCTTTCAGTAGGTCAGACTTGACCTAAAATGCGGCCAACACTAAAAGTTTACAAACACAGGGGCTCAGGCACTTTATATCAAAGCGAGGTTCAATCATACTTCTCATATTATCAAGCAGATACCAAAATCCATCAGCAAAAGTAGTACAGGACCATCTTTCACCAAGCAAACCTTTCACAATGCTGCCCCAACCTGTAATGATGCTTCAAAGGCTAGCGGGAACAAAGAGGGCCTTTTATACGAACAAACCACTAGCAACATCTCGAAAAAAGAAAAGTTACCGCCAACGAAATACAATATGATTTAACCCACCCTTCTTCAGTTGAAACTGTTAAACAAGCAAATCCCGCCATCAAACCAGTTACATATAATATTTAATCGAAACTACGTCAAAACCAGCTGCAGCTGCATGGGTAACTTGCAATCCATCATCGCTACGCACAACTAAACAATCCTCAACAATTCGACTACCCACTTCCCCCTGAAAGAATGCAACTGTAGGAAACCAGATGGATGTCCTATAAATGGCAAATGTTTGGCGTCCGACAAGAGTTCCATCATGGCAGGGAGCTCTCTCACAGCTCCCTGATCATAACAACACCAATCATTCATACATCGGCAGGTGAAGTGGCCCCTTGCAAAATAAGTTATAACAATGATACAAAGCCATTCCGAGGTAACGCTTACGGAAATAAAACCAATCTATTAAAGTTTTTCTGGGAATTCAAAGAGAAGACTGAAACAAGATTTCTCTTTTTCGAATGGGCAACACCAAAGCACGCGAGCACCAAGAAAAAGACAGCTGTGCAGTGCAGTTTATGCCAGGAGGAGAAAGCCTTCTCAACAGAAGTAAACTGGTGTCTAAATGAAGGCATATGTAGGACTACTGAACCGTGGCAAGAGCAAACGGTGAATTCTACGAAAAGGGATTTCAACCAAAAGCAACCCATTTTTAAATAAAATATGACTTTCGAAGTGATTCAACTTATCTTAATCATTTGAGTAGGATATATGATTTTGTAAATATGGGTTTAAACACATGAAAACTAAAGATTTTGTTTAAAAACACACAAAAATGAGAATGAACCACTGACTCCAGCATCAAGCAATGTAACGTTCGCGTGCCGTTGCTATACATTTGAGAGTCAAGGGCTGAGGGCGGCATTAATAAATAAAAAATGGGGTGTTTTACTTTGCCCCGGGTTCTGCACCAATTTTAGCAAATATTACTGCAGTCGACCAAGTTTAGAGGGAGACTAAGCAAAAGATTTCTGAGTAAATGTGGAGGTCGCAGCGGCTCTCATGCCTACTCAAAAGGGGACGCTCTTCTATGTCGTTATAATGGAAGACTTAACCGGCATTATTCCAGCTCAGGTGAAAGTGCTAGGTCAATTGAACTAGTTAACAACGTTTCAGGAAGAAACTTAGCCTCAAGCAGGATTCAAACCAGGACCCCTCGCGTACCGAGCGAATGATCTGAATAGCTGAGCTATTGAACTTATGCATATGACGTAAGGTTGGAGGCAAGCGTGTATCACTGCAACTCACACCAGCAAATACAGGCAGCTGATGGGCGGCGATCCCGGGTTGAGGGGAACAGGGGACATATCTCCCCATATTTGCCCATTGATTTTGATTTTACATAGTAAATTATTTGAAAATGGGTCATGTCTCCTTCCTCCTAAGTTTTGAGTGCAGTGTACTTCATTCTTTTGTCTCCAAACTGAATTCGCGTGACGTCAATGTATAAGGTCTATTGAAGCCCTTGTGGAAGAACGCGGTGAACTGAGCTTTAATACCCTCGGTTTATGTTTCTCATTATTACGTCACAGGAGCGGGTAATGAGGGGGTATGAGAGACGCAGCGACTGACTTCATAGTCGTTGCGTTGCGTCTCTTTCCCCTCTATGTCTAGCTTTACACACACACACATATATATATGTATATATATATATATATATATATATGTAACTCTAAATGGTACTATCTTAGGGAGACAATTTTCTTTACTTTAGAACCGGGCTATTTGGGAGACATTCCATAACTCCTAAATTTTTTAGATACTATTTCTAGACATTTTCATTGTCGGAAATAGTTTTAGAATGTTCTTTGGACTCTAAATATCAAATTTTGATGGTTTCAGGGTTAAGGGTTAGAAAATTAGGTTAGAAATTAGTGTATAGGTCAATGGAAATGTCTCCCAAAATGCACTTTGGAGTAATACATAAATACATATAGTTTCTTCTTTAGTTCTTCTTATTTTGTCTTATCTGGCCCCCTTTTCTTTCTCCATCGCTTTCTCGTCTCTCTTTTCTTAATTTTCTTCCTTTTCATTCTTTTTATTGTCTTTATTATCAATAGGGACCCATGGTTTTCCGGGGATTACCCTGAAACGCCACTGACTCCATCGAATTACGCACAGTCTCTGAACCCTTATCGAGGTTTTGAATGGGTACAAGTCATCCCCATATGAAAGCTAAAAAGTAGGTCTCCTGCAGTAGAATAGTGCCGCCACATCCGCCAAAAAGTTTTTCCTGTGTGTCAAATTTGCAAAAAATTTCCTTGAAATAGTAGAGCACCAACTGAGGTCCAATCATAAGCTTTTCGGGAAAAGCGGGAGCTTAGTAAGAAATCAAATAATAGTTCAAAAGTGACACTGACAACCTGCTTAGGTGCGACACCACATGTAGGTCTAATAATATAGCATGACAATGAGTGAGGCGCGCATACGTTTGTACTGTTCACCAAAAACGAACGGGACAGTTTTCCCAAAGGGAGCTGGGCTCCTTTGCCCTAAAAAGACTAAAGAAAACTGAAAAAGTTGTGTAAGATTTGTAACATTCTGTTCTAGAAATTGGCTTGGCCACATACCCAAGTAGGCTATAAGCTACACCCCTACCCTTTGGCATGTGCACCTATGCTTTGAACTTTTGAACAACGATCCTTCCTGTTGAAACTGATGTAGGTTATTTATGCAAAAGGGGTATGCCTGTAGTTTAATAAAAAAAAAATAAATTTTACAAAACCACACTCTGCCAAATCTCAGTTTGTATTACAAAACTTACAAAATCATACTATTTTAACAGAACGGCAAAACAGAGTTCATAAAACGGTATTTATGCTTACATTTTACATATCGGCAAACTATATATGATTAATTTTAGCATTAAAGCCAACTTCCCGGTACAAATAAGCACTTTCTCATAATCTGGTCAGACTGCAGCCGTTATAGTAAACATACACTAAAGCAAATTTGGTAAGGCCTCTGTACGAAAAACAACAGTGAGTATACCATGGCATAGCTGAAAAATGTATCTTTTGAAGCGTACGAATCAGCCCAGAAGGCTTATGCACATTTGTGCATAAGCCTTCCGATAATTACCGATAATGTAAAAACAACCGATAATGTAAAAAAAAAATTACCGATAATGTAGAAAAAAATCTTTGAACCGATAAAGTAAAAACAATTTACCGATAATGTAAAAACTGTTCTAACGAAGATTTCATATGGTCCTACGTACATGCGTGCCGATACATGTGTGCATGTAGGTGGGTAGGCATGTATGTAGATAGGTAACAAACTTTTTACCTCACCAAAAGGAACTTACCTACGATAAAAAAAATCATAATATGACTTCAAGTATTTTATGACATAAAGGTAGGTTATAATGATGGCACAGCTAACTTGCATATGGTCCATTAGAGGGCGCCCTCTAATAAAAACCACATATCTCGAAAACTAAAGGATTGAGAATTACAATTTTAAATCAGCATGTCCAAAACCTAAGAGTGTTGTTATCGTTATTCTAAAGCTAGGGGAAGGTTATTCCCCCTCACAAAGCCCAAAATCTGCTCTAACTTAGGGACAATGGAACTAAAAATGGACCGACCCTTTGACCGCCGGTATATCCCACTACGATCAGGATACGGGAAAACTGACTTCGGATCTGTGCTCAGCGTGGTCGATTACCTCTAGGGCGCAACTTTTATCAGATGTGAGAAGGTTTGGATTTCAGCCCCTTCTTTCCCTGAGGCGGGGAATGGGTGAGGCGGAATAACCTCCCTTCAGCTTTAGAATGACGATAACAGCTCTCCTGGGTTTTCTGACATGCTGATTTAAAATTGTAATTTTCTAAAGTTGTAATTTTCAATCCTT
>WURT03175136.1:0-10385 GCA_009936505.3 Holothuria glaberrima | reverse complement strand
TGAAGCCAGTTAAAACAGTTTTAGCACAGATTTCCCTATGCTTTTAGATGAAGATATTTTTGATTGGTGTAACTTTTTATGTCATGGCCACTTTAAGAGTATTTTCGGGTTTCTACGGAAGACCGTTAGGGCCAAACTCGAAAACATTTTTGTTTCGTTTCGCAACTTTTACTTTTCGTTTCTGCGACTTTATTTTTTCGTTTCTGCATTTTTTTACGTTTCTGTGACATTTTTTTTTTCGTTTCTGCGACTTTTTTGTCTGTGATTGCTTGTTGAAGACGGTTCTCGTATGTACGCCACATGCAGTGTTTCTACTTGTCCCGATAGTTTCCGAAATTCGGGATATTTCCACACTTTACAACAGTTTTGGGTAATGTTTCGGAAATTTCGCGTGAGGAACGGATTATATAATACATAAATTAGTTCTTAAAATCGTTGAGCCAGTCAAACTCGGGAAATGGTCACTGGAATCCAGAAAATGCATCAGCGCAATTCCTTTCTGAATTTGTTATTTGTAACCAATTGGATTCCTCTTTGAAGTGTGGAAACACTGCACACATATAATATACTATTCCCAGTGTTGTACTGATTTCACCAAATCGCCGATATTACCGATACCGATATTCCCACTTACAATATCGGTCGATACCGATATATTTGAGATGAGCTTACTGTGTGCAAAACTATGGATTAGGCTATGGTATACCCTTCAGTCACTCTTTATGTATACTCCCTAAGCATATTTCAGACAAGTAGGTCACATTTGTTGTTCAATATGACTTGAAAATGCGACAACATATCATCAAGGCCACTAATCAAGGCACATATGTCCTTCCCAGTTCTTATCACTGAGCCTTACCATAAAATTTTTTGTCATGTCTTACCACCGGTACGAACATTAGGACCTCAAATATAACGCGAGAAGTGAACACTGAGTGTAAGCTGGTAAACTCATGCCTAACATTAATTTGTTTACCATATTTCTTGTAGTAATATATTGGTAGTGCACTATATGTTTGGCAATATTGTACATACAACGTAAACAAACGTATTGCGTTATCCACTGGCCCTTCACAGATTTTCACTATACCCGGAAAAAAGCGGCTTTAACCTGTCAACATTCTAAAATAATTCGCCACAGAATTTTCCATTTCACACGGCAATGTTCGTGTACAATGCACGCCGTCCCTGAAAATACACATGTCACGTGTCCCTGAAAGCTTAATTGACTTATTTCGAACACCCAATCGGATGCCATGGTGATGAAGTCATGTCATGAGTATTCAACGTTCATATCCTCACATCACTCAATCCACAACATGATATCATGCATGATATGCATGTCTCGAGACAAAAATGTGACACATTTCAAAACGAAAATGTGATGTGACACATTACAAAACAAAACGCAAGGATTTGGTGTTCACATATTGTTGGTACTGTGTCAAATTCTTTTCTCGAGAGGGAGGAGACATGAAATAAGGTTAGGGTTACAAGTCTCGTCACTTCATATCATGGACGATATCATGTCGATTGGGTGATTGATGGTTGCTACATAGCTCTTTACTACGTGCCTCCTCAGTGAAACGGTGCTCGCAGTCCGAGTACCGGGAGATAATAATCGACCGTTGTCCATGTCAATGGTATAAAGCTGTACGTTTATGGTGCGCCTAGCGTGCCATAAGTCCTGAAATCGACATATGACTATTATTCTTATCTTAACAGTTTTCTCAAAAGGTACATCTCCAACCTCTAGGGGTGGGGCTCACATCAATATGGGATCTTTGACTAATCTAGTATGTCACATGATGTGAAAGATTGGAAGTACGAATTTTGCCGTTTAACATTAACAATAGTCAGTTTCTATTAACAATAGTCAGTTTCTCTTACATATGTCGATTTTATCCAATCGGAACACGAGAAACTGACATATGTCAATTTAATTCGACATATGTCGATTTCAGGACTTATGACACGCTAAGCGCACCATACACGTTACTCGTTTTACAAACTTGGCAACATGCATGGCACAGCACATACGAGGCTAAGGTGAAGAAGGAGAATTTTGGTTAGGTGAAATAGGAGAGTATGTTGTCTAAGAGAAGGGTATGTTTTCAACAAACCTCCTCAAGCCCTAACCCCCTGGCTACTTTACTCCCTTCTATCCGGGGAAATTTTCAAGCAAAAAAAAAAAAAAAACGGAGTCCTACGTGGAGTCCTCAGAAACATTTTTAATTTTCTTGCTTCATTGTACATGATAAAAAGAAGTATCCAAGGGTGGCAGAGATCAGTATAGGGCCTCCTGGAAGCTTTGGATTAATTACACACAAAAAGGGGGGAACCAACATGAAACTTATTACGTGACATCCAAATGATGCAGCTTGACGCCAAACACTTTAGCAACAATCGTATTTTATCAATTCTGAACCAGAACCCAGACGAATATATTCCAGCAATGAGGAACACGCGAAAGGAATGGTGGATATAAATTACCTCCCTAATAGGTATAGCAAAAAGGGTGGAGGACTAACAAGTGCATTTCAGAACGCTTTTCGTAATGCATTGACATTCATCATCTATAATAAGAGCGCGAAGCGGGCGGTAAATATGTTTAGAAAATGTTAAACGGCAAAATTCGTATTTCCAATCTTTCACATCATGTGACAGACTAGATTAGTCAAAGATCCTATATTGATGTGAGCCCCACCCCTAGAGGTTGGAGATGTACCTTTTGAGAAAACTGTTAAGATAAGAATAATTTACTTTATAATTATTTTGGTAATGGTCATGAGATGGAGTGTTGACCGTGGCAAGTGCGGGAGAAGCGCTCCGAATTTTTGCATTAAATATAATTTCCATGACTGCATTAATGCTCTGCATCAGGACACTGTCAATTCCCCTACCGAAACTATCTGCCAACCAGAAAGTGAGTCTTCTACTTTGGAATTCGTAAAAAAAAATTATCAGCGCTTGCTGCGTTGTTTCTCCAGGAGTTGTTATCGAAAGGTATTGATAAGAAGCACAGCACTGAGTTAAGGCTAAAATTTTGATAGTTTGCGAAGGATTTGCGAAAATTCTTATAGTTTTGGAATCATTTGTGATAGAAAATGATTATATAGATCCAACACTCGGTCGAAAACACACTTCACCCTACCCTCTACAAAAATCTATAGCTTAAAAGCCTCTTGGGATCTTTTTGTAAATCCAAAATCGATTGGGGGCACGCGCCCCCATGCCCCCCGTGCCCAGGCCGGCGACACTGGTTCGATCATCCTGTGTGGGAACTCAGCACACTTTTATTTTGAAAAATAAAAGTTGCAGACACGAAAAATAAAAGTCTCAAAAACGAAAAATAAAAGTTGCAAAAAGGAAAATAACAGTCGCGGAAACGAAAAAAAAAAGTCGCAGGAACAAACAAAAATGTTTTAGAGTTCGGTCCTAATGGGCTTCCGTAGGTTTAGCCTTCAGTGCTAGATAGTTAACCTGCAACACTTTTGTCAAAAGTAGGTTTAGGCCTATAGCCGAGCAAGTGGTACAGTGGTTATGATCCGCGACTTCCATTCATGAGGTCGTGTGTTCGAATCCCAGCTCGAACATTAAGCTGTCGTCTAGTTTCGGGGTTGTAGTTTCTCTTCTGCTATCCCTTAATCATGGACGTTGCGAGTTTGTCTCACGAAACTGGCATTGCCAGCTTGGCGTAGTACTCCTTGATTGGAGGGTTGCCGAGTTCCCGCAAGGGAGAATCCGTCAAAACAAACACACAAAAGCGGAGCTATACATTTTACAAGCACGAATATACGTTGTGTAGCCTACCGCAAAATAATTTTTGTTCCCCACGATGTTCTGAAGTAGTGTTCTGTAGGCATTTCGATGCCCAATATTCTATATTTTTACGCCATTACGGAAGAGAAGAGTCTGTTTGGCCTATTTACGTCTAGGGCTATATTATTAGTAAAGTACATTGCCTTTATAAGGCCTATATGCTGGTAACATTTATAAGTAACAAAAAACGTTTAAACTACACTATATAATTACATAGACTTTTTCCTTCTCTTTATTATATATCCCACATAACATGATGTGTAAAATTGACTTTATATTATTTTCATAATGCTCTTTCTTTATAGCAAATGTCCTTGTCCTGTAAATGACCGCATACGAGATATCAGAACACGTCAAGTACAAGCACAGCTACAACAATCTGAATATCAAGAGGTAAGTATCAGAGTTTAACGTCGGGGCAGGAAGCCAATCGGCTCATCAAGGACGCTAGTACTAGAATGAGCGTGGATGAACAGAGGCGAGGATTTGCCTTCTCTTTTCGATTAGTACTCAGAGGTAACGTCCCCATCCGACGTGCCAGTGAACGAGCCCGTAGCCAGCTTCGCATTTATAGGGGGGCAAGTGTTGTGATGGGGGGGGGGCAAGTGTTGTGATTGGGGGGCATAAAATATTCCACCACAATTATTATGCAGTTTCAATTTTCAGCTGGGGGCAGAAATATTTTGGGGGGCATTGCCCCGAAATGCCCCCCGTGGCTACGGGCCCGCCTGTGAGTGTATCCCAAGTCTTTACCCACTTTCGCAAGGGCTGGTAGGGGTGGAGATTCCTTGCTCTGCACCACTGCTCGACAGCTGAAATGAGCAAAACGGACACCTTCCTGAATCAGACAACTTCTTGAAACGGACAACTCACTGAAACGGATAATCAGATACCCAATTTAAATTCCTGAACACGTCAATTTAGTCTCAAGAAAATTTCCAAGTGGTTCAACCTGAATTTGATCCCGGGACCTCTAGTATGAAATGCAATTCACCAAGCCATCTCCACCCCCTAATAATCCTAGCCTCATTTGAACAAACTTTCTGTTGGAAGGAGACGGGAGATCATAGAAAAGTGAGCAGTCGAAAGCCTCTTCGGCCGGGACTTTACGCGGTATACGGCGTAGGAGCGCCCAGCAATCCTTTTCGAAGGAGGGACCCTCCGCAGGGTCCATGATGGGAATGGGATCACCAGGGCCTACGGAAACTTCGCAGCAAAGATAAGAGTTATTCGCTAGTAGCATAAGGGCAAACACCAACTTCGCAATCAACAGTGTCGCAATTTTAACAGGTCGATGGAATAAATTTATATTGTATTCACTTCTGGTCGACTTTGATAGTAGATAAGGAAGTAAAATATACGGGGATTGCAAGGTTTTTAAATTTGGGTTTGCTGACATAAGTAAGCAACAATAGTTTGTTCGCACTAAGGGCCAAAAATCACCTTGAGAGTAATCCCATAAACTCACTACGCCATTGAGGTACCAAAATGATAGAAAACCTTTTACAATTGCCCTTCCCCGGTGATAGTACTCTGTGAGAGTCTCTGAGGCACCATCTAGTATGGGTATACCTAAGCTTTAACTGATTTACTGGACAAACTTTGTATTTGTTATAATACGTTTTCACCTCCAGGCTTACAAGAAATGGCCATGGCAGTCACCACGTCCAGCTATCCGTCCACCCCTGACGAACAATAACGAACACGGTGATATGCATTTGAAAACCACCCATCAATCACACTTTGTACCGCATAAGGTAAGTAGGAAAACTATTTTAATCATAATTGCGCCCATTTGCAGGAACTTTGGAAGAAAAGTAAAAGGCAATTCTCTTACATTATGATCGTTGTAGGCCTACCAACTACGATAGAGCGCCTTTTCCAAAGATTTTGCCAACCTCCCAATTTTGACAGGTGCATTACAGCACTCGCTGTCCCGCACGAAAATGGCAAAAGGGAGCACCGAGCTCCTGGGCTGCAAGTGTATGATCTCTCTCAGAGGCCTCGCACCATTGAAGACTGGGGACATCCCTAGCTTTAATCAAATATGGCGTCACATTTCACTGATAGACCTATAAAAATTGAGAGGTTATGGAAGGTAGAAGAGATCCTCACCGGTCCATTTTTACGAAAGAAAGCACCCGTTTTTTAAATAAGATCTTTTAATTGTTATTTCGTGTGGATCGCTTTCAATGCACTGCAAGCATATGCTAGAATGCAAAATCGGTTGTAATTTAATACATATCCTTGATAAAAAGTCCTTGAGGAAGTAGGGGAGATTGGAGGGACGATCAGTTTCTGGAACGCTTTGTTACCTAGTACTGTTTTAAGTTTTATGAAGCCTAGCTAGCTTCTTCATTCCAAGCACCGGTGCCCATAGCCACACCCTCTCCAGTGTACAAACCTGAATATATACGGTCGTAACATGTTTTTGTGACAAATTTGAAAATAGAAGCTTTTGCTCATCTGTTTTTGCTTTCATTTCACATAGGATGTTAACTTCATGTTCCATGTTCAACTTAAGGGCATGGGATCACTTCAACTGGAGACTAGGAAGTTTGCCCGAAGTTTAAATCATTTGTGCCCGGAAAAGCAGTCAACCCCAGTGGCGGAGCTATCATATGGTCAGGGGGTGGTCGCCCCCCCCCCGACGGACTAAAATCGCCTGTTTTTACCGTATTGAGGCATAGTGTATTTAACTACTTCGAAGCGCCCCTACAGGCTATCCTCCCCCCCCCACCCATGAATTCCCTTGCTCTACCTACTTCGAAACGCCCCTACAGGCCATTCTCCCCCCCCCTTTGACCGAATTTCCTTCCTCCGCCACTGGTCAACCCCCTTCCCCTCGTACCCCTACGATCAACGATGGTTGTACGTTGACTGAAGGTTTTAGCCTGTCCAAAGGTGAAACTACCTCATCCTGGCGTCAAAGTTGTTAAATGTTTATTTTAGGTCAGTGCTACGGTACCGGGGACACAATTAATCTTGCAGGAGAGCATAATTTGGTTTTCATTAAACCGCGAGCAACACGTCCATACAGCCTAAAACAGTAAAAGGCAGCTGGGAAAAAAATTGAAATGCAAGGTGTACTAGACAAAGGGGGAAATTACACTTAAACAACTGGTTGACCGCATTTATATAGCCTTTTTTTTTGAAAAAAAAAATCGAGAAGGCAACAGAAAATCTGCCTGGGTACCTCATTCGTCTGAAAATTACAAAGAGCCTTTCTGAAAAGTAAGCAACATACATGATAATTATAAAGTTTTATTTATTTTATATTTTATGGTTAAATGCAGACTAAACCTGTCGTGAGACTAGCACCCGCCAAGAAAGAGTTTAAAAGACCAAGTTGCAAAGTGATGACCACCTCTACATACATAAATGATTACCAAGGCAAGGCTGCACCCAGACCTCCGCCATGCAAACCATACGAGACACCACCACTGACAGGCTTACCATTCAACTCTAAATCTGTTTACCAAGAGACGTACATAACATTTGGACAGGACGAAATAGACTTACATAAAGTAGTAGTTAAAATACATGAAGACAACCTCGGTAAAGGACCCAAAGAAGTATTTCAAGCCACTACCACTGTACAGGTGATTCATTTAACTTCATTCGGCCAACCTGTTAAAAAGTGCATGGTTCTTTGAATATTCTATGCTAACTGTCAAATGTGTAGTTCGCCAATCAATTATGTTTTTGAAACCGCATATCATAGAAAATAAGGACGAGGAGAAAGTCAAGGAGCAAAGCAAAGCTAAAACTAAAAGTGGTGAAAAACAGTTAAACAGCGAAGCTTCCGAACTAATATCCATAAGAGAGGTTGGGGAGGGGGAAATCTGGGGTGGGCGATCGAGTCTGAGAGAAGCCTCTTTAACTATTTCAGGGCAAACTTCAAGTTATGATTATTTGCCTGTAAGGAAATAATTCAAGGCAAGCACCTGCACCCTAATTTAATGTTTTGCCATTGATCAAATGCAGTGAACTGAAGGCACTACTTTCCCAGGAGTAACAGAAAAACAAAATTTCATTTAGGAGCCAACAGAAGAAATTGTAGCTAGTTAAAATGATGAAGTAGTTGTTAGGTGACCCTGGCCAGAATCCATACTGTTTTATTAGGAATACCCCAGTGACTGTGCCGAGGAATATTTCGTGTGGCTATCAATTAATTTGAATTATTCATTTTTTGTAGGACGATTTCAAAAGACATGAAAATGTATCGCCAGCAATATCGATGAAACCCGAGGAGACCGCGCATGTGTCAACAGAACCTTTCGAGGCCGCCACCACTCATCGCACCGACTTCACTACGAAGCCACCCTCTGCCCGACAGGCGATTAAGCCGCGTCAACAACGCAAAATTAACATGGACACTAAATTTAATGGAGGAACTACATTTCAAAGGGACTTTCCCGCCCATCTTGGACATAAACCGGAGCCAAGCTTCAAACCAAAGAGAGAACATTTCAAGAGCGGTAAGCTGTTTAGAACTACTCCTAGTACTACTCTTTATAAGAAATACCTAAGTTTCTACAAAAAATGGGAAATTTGTTAGATAATAAAGTGGAGCAAAAATATGGGTAAACATGAAGTTTGCCACTTTCATTATATCTTCAAAGCAAAAAGAAACTTTTGCATTTTTCTAGAAATGAAATAAATACAATACAATACTTGATATATCGAAGAAAAGAGTATATGGTTGACCAATGTTATTAAATAGAGGTGCCTCCATCAGTATAGTCTGCTCTCCCTGCCACGAGACTAAAGTGCAAATTTAACTGCTGTTGCGGCCATTAATCCTCCTCGAACTTTCCATATTTTAGATGGTGTATTTGACGCACGTACTACACAGCGCACAGCTTTCCAGCAATGGCCCATTCCGCCACGCGAACCAAAACCGTGGGCCATGAAGGACCGATCGACACCACTCTCCTATCAGCATAGAGCAAGGCTAAATATGAAGACCTCGTATCAGGATGATTACAAAGATCCTCGCGACATCATTCCACTGGACAAATGCCGTGGGCAACCTTATCGATACTTTGACAGTAATTTGCATAATAGTGGCGCTGGTGAGGGTTCGAAGTTCGTTGGGTGCACAAACTATCAAGAGTCTTATATAACTTGGGAAAATGTGAGACCACCAAAGTCATACAAGGTGATTTAAGCACATATAAGGGTTTGAGGGTCGAGAGGTTGGTCAATTAAGTTAGGTTTTCTTTCGGGGATGTAGCTCCTTTGGCGAGCATAATTCCTTCGGAATTAAAGTTTGGTTTTGCCCCTTGGCTCTTCTCTAGAGAGTCCGAGGGGACTTTGGAAAAAGTAGGTGATTTAAGCACATATAGTATAAAACTTCTCATTTTGCAGAATGCACCCCAATACTTCTCATCTTCCTCCACACAAAAGGACGTTAGGCTTTCCAGTGTAAACATCAGGGTAAAGTGTTAATAAATCACTCAGCTCAAGAATGTGCCGGTTGTGAGAACCACACTACTAATTCATAAGGATTTCTCTGCCACAACCGCTATCTGGCAAATGTAGCCCTGAAAATTTTTGAGTGGCTCAGTAGTGTTGACCATGTTACTATCAAGATGTGCTCAATCTGCGATGTCGACATTGTAGCAAATAAAGGGTTTATGTATTTTGGGCACTTTTTGTATTACATAATGTGATTGTGGAAATGACATTTTCAGTAAAATATCACCCAATTACAGGAGCTCCAGTAGCTCAAAATGCCCTGTGCTCATGGTTTACAAATTAAAAAATGTGAAAGACCTACTTGTGAGCTTTGACATGAGGGGTAGCTCGTACCTGCTGTGAACTTCAATAATGGTCCAAAGGCCACAAAAAAGGCCAAATTTGGTGAAAGTCCCTTAAGAATGATTAGTGGATGCTTACTGCGGCTTATTCTCATAATGATGACAACTTTGTTTGTATGATAATGGAAGGTGATCAGTTGTTTAGCCTCTGAAATTAATATTTTCGTCTCTCAACCTGTCTGAAATTTTAAATGTGCTAATATTTAACATTTATTTCAGGTCATTGAAGAATACAGGCCACCTATCATTCCATTCATGGCAGAATCCACCTCACAGCGTCATTACCAAGGTATCTATGCACCACCAGCTAAATCCTGCAAACCTGTAGTGCGCCCTCAATCATCCCCTGCCACTGGTCGTGACCAAACAGAAAGACTCGAACTGGAAGCCCGACCAGCCAGTTGCCCTGTTCCAACACAATAAATAGCTACTTGCCTGCAATGTCAGAAACCATATTTAATATTCATATTGTAAATTATGATTCACTCGTTTTTCAATATGTAAATATCTTGAGCAATATTCACATTTATAACTGAAAAACATTTAATATCATTGTAAATAATTAATGAATGCGGACAGGAGAAGAGATAAATAAAATCGAAAGTAACTTGATTTTCTTTAAAAATGTCATTTATTATGCAAGAATGTGCAAATAAGGTATCATACATGAATCATTGTATATACACTTCCAATAAATCTTATCCTTATTACGACACAGAACAGAAAGTGCACCCTCTA
>WURT03175103.1:0-10385 GCA_009936505.3 Holothuria glaberrima | reverse complement strand
AGCTTTCGGAACAACAGGATGGGAAAGAGTTGTTGATGCTTCAGCAACTGCTACTAGGCCTATATCGGTTTAGCCCCATAAGGAAACAAAAATTTTACGAACCTGTGAATGCCACTCATCAAAGAATTGTGTATATGTAGTATTCTTCAACAAATAGCGTACCATTCGTTCCATTCTGTAATCAGTGCCATCACCCTATTCACCATGCTGTTCACGTCTCTCACTGTAATGCACACAGTGTGGGACGTGAAAAGTGTGGTGGGAGATGGCTCTGATCAAATCTCCCTGGGTGGGCTGCAGTATCCCATAGTCCAGCACAAACGGTACGGAAACTGTGGTGGTCAGGTAGCTTGTTGTGAGCATGAAGGATAGGGTTGTGGGAATTGCTTTGTTTTAGAGAGGTCAGCACGCATTGCGTGATGATCGAGTGTAAATATGACCCGGTGTAACTCTCTTCCTATATGCATATGCAGCGGTACGAACGATGTATGTGGGCGAGGCTTATTGTTCGATAATGAGCTGGTTCATTGAGAAAATCGTTGCTTCTTTTGGTCCATATTTCGTTTCATTTTTGTTGATCTACTGCAAGTTATTTGTGATTCACGTTTGGAAAGGGGAATAGACCACAATGGAATTACGTTGGTGTCACTTTATTACATACTTTCAAATGCAATATTTCCCTTTAAGTATTGCTAGGGTTGTTCTGAACTTTAACTTTATGACACACAAGTCTGTGTTATCTTTAGGGTAGGGTCCTTAGCTGGGATAGTAGTTTGTACTGTAATGCCCTCATCTGTTACAAGCTGTTGGCTTCAAATTGTTATTGATGTATGTGGGTCTGTCTCCAGGCACCCCTACTTTTCTCCTGCTTTAGCCTGGCTCAGTTCCGAAATTGGTTGCCCAGCTGAGGAATTGGTTGTACCCATTCTGAAGTGCCTATGGGTGGACCAAGAGTTATCCAATTTTTGATTCCATGGTTTTGTTTGGCATAGCTGCTGGATAGTGATGCAAAGCAAGTGGTATGTGAAAACTGGTTAGTGCATGCCTTCTTGTGACCCTCTCAACACTAGTTGCAATTGAAAGGTGAATGGGCTGGTCTTTATTAACATACTATGCAACAGGGTCCTTGATTAGCCTGAGGGGAGGTGGGGGATGCAGCCTCCCCCTACCCACATCCTTTCAGATCGAGATTTGCTCTTTTTAGGCAAAGGATATATTAGGGGACCATGTGTGCCTTAAATTTTGAACAAGTGAGCTCCTGACTTTCTAATATAGTTCTGATACTGCATTTTTACAGTTGTATTTACAAAATATCATGTTCACCATGTTTTGACTTTTTCTTTCAGGTATTACCAATTTTGACCTCCTTGGAGAATTTGGACGTTTTGACTCCTTACACAATGTTTATCTAGTACTTTCTTACAATTTTCTGTTCGGAGTGGCCACCTACTTTTGCATACTGAACAAATTTACCACCACGGTGCGTGACACAATTTTACAAAGGATCAGAGTTTATGTCCACACAGTTCGGAATTCCAACTCCAGACTCAGAACTCACCTGGGGAAAAATCTTCCGCCAAATGGTGTTTCTGTTAAAAATGAGTGAAGGATTGTATTGTTGCAAAGGACCATTGTTGTGTGCTGAAAAATGGAATGATGTAGTGTTTGTACAGTGAATTGTTTGTGCTTGAGGGCATTTTAATATAAGATGTTGTGTCATACATAAAATGTAAAACAAATAGGATATTACATGTTTTGTTTCGGTTGCCTTTTATTGTGATGAGATGTTAAAAGGATTGAGGAATACACATGAATCTTGCAGCTGGGAGGAAAGAGAAGGGTATTTTCTTTTAAAAGTCACAATTATGGCCCCTAGTGGGTGAATGTGAACAATGGAAAGAGACTGGAAGTCATAGGCTGATTTTCACAACGACCAACAAAGTGCAATGATGTCAGGTGGTGAATGGTGTCATAAAATGTATTTCAAGAGCTTACACAAAATCAAAATTTTTCCTTTGTATCTGCATTCAGAAGAGGCCAGGTGTATGTCATATCCATCTTACAGAAGTTGCTTGACATCAAAACTTGGTGTTATTTTTGATGGAACACATTTTGAATGAGAGCTGACCTGCGAATACCATATATGTGGTAGTCTTGCCTGTGGTTCACCTTGTTAGCCTTGGAAGAGCTCATGTTGGTGATGTTTTCAATCCCTTATGCAATTTAAAAGGAGAGATTTACCTTGGTCACAAGAAACAAGTATTATGCACTGAGCTCCTTCTGAGGCTGTACCTATGTTTTTCATTCTTTAGGAGAAATGCCATGTACTATTTTATATGTTCTCATCTATCTACATCAAATAAAATAGCCACCCTGAAGTTGGCAGCAATTTTAAAAATAAGAAATCTACATTAACCCTCCTTACCTCCTATTTACATATAATCCCTTTTGTGTTTTTGATTCTAAGCATGACTTGAATAACCAATTTGTTATTTTGTTTGCATGCTAGCACAATTTGCCATACAAGTCATGCTTAGAATCAAAAGTACGAAAAAAGATTACATATGTAAAAATGAGGTAAGTGTTAGGGTTTGTAGATTCCTAAACCAAGGATTTTTGTGGATTATCTGTCATGTACTACACCGTGTAAATAAGGAAACAATTCATGAACTTAGCCAGGTGGAGAAAGAGTTTTAGTTGTACCCAAAAAAAATGTCACAAGAATTTTCTCTGGAGTGCTGCTTTTGAGAGTTACAGTGTGGTCCATGTTGCTAATTGTTTTCACAAGACTGACAAGAGTACAAAATTGACTCGTTCTTTTGACCACCACTGAGAGCACTCTAAAAAAAGGTGAAAACTGATTTTTTTTCTTTTTTTTTTCTTTGTGCAGATAAAATTTATATTTATAAGAAGTGTACATGGGTCCTTGATCCCTCCCTACATGGACAGTTTTACTCTTGAAATTATAATGATACATTAAAGAGCCCTTCCAGATGATGTGTAGATGATTGGAATACTGTTTTAGAAAGGTCAGTAACTGCAGAAATGTAATCAGGCAATGACAACAAAAAACTTCAAAGGGAAATTCGGCATGTGTGGAAGCAAAAAGAATTACTCCTTAAAGGCTTTTTAGTGAATTACTCCTTAAAGGCTTTTTAGTGAATTTCTCCTTAAAGGCTTTTTAGTGAATTTCTCCTTAAAGGCTACTCAAAAGCCTTAATTTCAAGAGTATTAGGTTCAGTGGTTGAGATATGACTATCATTGGCTCACTTCCTATCTAAACAGCTTCTTCTGCAGAAATGTAAAATGTTAGAACTTTGTCACTGTTTTAAATTTAGTGCACAAATTTCAACATATTGTATTCAGCATAGAAATGCCCTTTGAAGATGGGAGGTGCCCATGAATTATCTTATCCAACCTTTGCCTTACATATTTTTGTAATTCTAAACTTTCTGTATCTTTTAATATTTAAAGTTATTTCACCACCATAACATTTAACATTTCACGTCTGTGAAATCATAAGTGAGTTCTGATGGTTAGAAATGAGGGTGGGGGAGAGAGGGGTTCTTGGGGGGGGGGGAGGGGATTTTCTCTTCCTCTTGTTCTTTATTCTGTTATTGCATCCCTTTAGATATTTTAAGACTAATTGTTCAGTACCCTTGATGCTAAGTAAAGCCTGACACATGACTGAATGGGACAAAAACCAACCAGTTACATTCGATCCCCTGACCACCCAAGTGTTGGCCAGTTTTAAGTCTTGTCAGCCTCATTGTGTTCATACCAGTGGTTCAACCCTGAAGAAACCTGCTCAGTTTAAATCTGGTGAGAGTGTGGGTGGTCTCATTTATGACTATACACACACACACACACACACACACACACACACTCTTACACTACCCAAGGTTAACAATTTAACAAGTGTGACTGTGCATCAAGCTTGAAGGACATTTATGAGATTTTAACCCGTTAGTGAAAATCAATTTGTATCAGATGTAGGTCAGTAGTTAGAGACTTGATATCATAACTGCACCTTTTTATTTCTTGGTCAGTGTAGTAAAATTTATGAATTATCTGCACTTTTATATCTTTGTATCAGGTTCTTGTATCATATCATTACCCCATTTCATTGTGTTTTGTTCCATGTTGCAATACTTGCTGCAAGTTTAACAGGGTCATTAGAAAGGTTACTTCAGCTTCAAGCAGATAAAAATATTTCAGGCAGCAGAGTTAGATTACCATGTCACTGTGGGATGGTTCAACATTCTGCACTCTCTTTTGAGAAGCAAGTATGTAGAACTTATCATTCTGATTTGGATGTTGTTGGCTTGAAACTCATTAAAGAGAAGGACTTTCATAAATTTACTGTTATCATAACATTGTTATGTACCATAATGCTTGTGTGACGTTAATGAGATTATTTAAAGGGATATTCCAGAAACAAAATATGAGAATTACATAAAATAAGGGAACTCTTTGTCTCTCTGTTTGTGTAAACCCCATCTCAGTAGCTTCTTGCATCTAGAAGTTATGAATTTGAAAGAAAATGGTCAATTCACAGTAGTGCATTGCATTATGGGAAATTTGTGATGTCATACAGACAGAGTAATTGAATATCTTACGTAAATCTTAATCATCTCAATAAATGTAAATGAAATATGGAGACACTTATAGAGTTGTAACCTTTATTCTCAAAAAATATTTTAAGCCCAGCTTTAAAAATGGATGTTATACAATGTTTTACTAGTGCCACATCTCAAGGTCAAATCAAGCACTTCATTTTTTAAAGAAGAAAAAAAAAAGATTTTAGAAGCAATCTGCTATTATTACATAACATTTTGTAACCTTGAAGCAACTGAAATTCTGTTTTTGACAAAAATAACCTATCTTTAAACAGGAATATCTTGTGTTATGAACAAGCTATGGGTGTGGTGGTTTGAAGGGCATGTGGTAAAAAATTATTCTCATTTGTTTGAGGTCCTGTGAACTTGTCACTGGAATATTCCTTGAAGTAGTTGTGCTTGATGATCAAAGGTTAAGTTTAAGTTAAAGTTTCAGTGTTTTGAAGAAACAAAGGAGTGTTTTTAGAGATGTAACCACAAAAAATAAGACTTTTTCTCTGTCAAGAATGGTTTGCTTGATTCGTGTTAACTCCCTTCATATGGATTAATATATAGCAGTATCTATCATTTTACAAATAGATATTTAAGACTTCGTATGTATTTAATATTAGGTGATGCTCTTAGTATTTCTCCTAACCCCATCCTTAATGCTTTGCTGCTCAGCTGTAACAGTTGTGTGATTAGCCTCAGCAGTAATTTCTTGGCTCCATTTTTGTCATTTAAACAAGAATAGAATACATACTTGCTTGAGACCTCTCCCTCTTTGAGAAGAAACATTGAACAGGTAGATTAAAATAAGAGCAAAGAAAGTGTTTGATGCCTGTTCACTTGATTAAAGTGTACCTTAAGGCTAGAAGTTATAAGGATATTGATTACAGAGGTTGGAGGTCGAAATTGATTTTTAATATCTTATTCAGTCATCAAAAAAGAAAGTGGTTCTGAAAAGGG
The DNA here is from genome assembly GCA_009936505.3 of Holothuria glaberrima. Taxonomy (NCBI): domain Eukaryota; kingdom Metazoa; phylum Echinodermata; class Holothuroidea; order Aspidochirotida; family Holothuriidae; genus Holothuria; species Holothuria glaberrima. Next base: position 4,818 of record WURT03175103.1, on the reverse strand, counting down.
GGGGGGACTAGAGCTAGGAAAGTCCCAGTTTTGGATCCATGTGTGGGCTGTACATAATGCTTCCCTTTGACTATTTTATGTCAGCAAATTGCCCTACACAAGAGGACAAAGGTACACTGTAAAGTCAATTTATGCCACTTAGTTAATTGATGGTTTGTTTGCCTTAAAAGTGAAAAAGAGTTTCATTCAAAAGGTTAGGCTTCTTTGTAACCTCTCTTTGCAATAGTTTGATACCTTTTTGTATCCGAGTTCTGTAGGTAGGAGCTTTTTGTCAGTGTTTGAATATTCAGTGTGCTGTCACATACACTCACACATTTTTGTTAGAATTCATGTCAATGAAGCAGTTGTTTGATGTGAATGTAGTCTGTTGTCTTAAGAAGACAGGAAATATGAACCCTTGCATACTGGGCATTTTTATCTATTAAATGGACAAACCTTTCAGCCATTTAAGTGGTTGTTTTCTAGTAGAACTGACCAACAGAATGGCCATCATTAATTAAAAGTGATGATTCTTTAATATTTTACTGAAGTTAAGGATATCTCAATGTGGGATATCTTAATGCATGTGCTTTATTAAACTTGTTAATTCTTTTCCATACAGTCAACTGTTCTGTTACTTCTCAGTTCTCATGTTTAATTCAGTTATTTGTTGAAGGTCGAAGTATTTATATTTGAGCAAATGCCTGTTACATTGTTCCCATTGTATGATAGCTCTGTTGTACATTTAATTGCAATAATTGTCTGATTGAGTATTCAGTGAAGTCTACTCTGTACAAAATGAATAAAATCTGGTTGTAAATAAAGAGATTGGTTGCTGTAGTTAGATCTACATTAAAGGTTTTTGTGCCTTTTGGTCACATGGAAGTGAAACTGGGTGCTTCCCTGACCCCCCTTGAGTATGGGGTGGGGCCCCCTTTTCCATTTTGACTGTGGGCTTGTGCCTACCTTTAGTGGCAGATCCTCATCATCCCATACTTCATTCTCATTGCAACATTGCTCAAACTTGAAATTGAAGACAATGGTGATTTGGATAGGGGTGGTATACATTTCATTACAATGTGTTTTAATTGAGTGTTATTCTCTAATTAGTTTAATTGGCTTTGAAAAATGTTTAAAACTTAATTTAGAAGAGCACTTCTACCATAGAAAATGAATGTAATACCAACTAAAATGCTACATTCCTTTCTTGTACAATAAACTACAGTAACCCAGCCAGCTCTATCTGGGAGATTGTCCCAAGATCTGTGGTTGGTTCTCGATCTTTTTTGATTGACAGGAAAAGGGGGCACAAAAGATATTTGAAGTCAGGTGAGGGTCTTCTAGTGTTCACAGAATGATGAGGTAGGGGGGTCAATGGCTCTCCAACTGATGAAAGGAGAGTGTATCTCAGTCTTCAGCCATTTTTTTGAAGGCTGGGAAAGGTAGAATGACCCTTACTATGCACCACTTGCTAGCCTTCATATACAAAGGAAAACAACATCAAAGTGAGGCCTACATGAAAATGGCCTGTGCAGCATAGCTATTTTGCTTACTCATTCCTGTTTAATGATGCACAACTTTGGTGTCTTGCTGATTTTGGTAAGAATTTGTACAACTGGCCGTACAGTCTAATTAGAAAGACAAAAGCACACACTTCAGATATCAGATGTATATAAATTTATTTTGTCCCACTTTGGGGCCTTCCAGTTATGTTTCAACAGTTACTTACAAAATCTTCTAAAAATCATGCCATAAGACATAATTTGCAAAGTTTTGCAACAAGAGGGGCATACTTCTTCAAAGCTATTGAAGTGGCCATGACAACCATCTTTGACCAATAAGAGGTAGATTTGACCAGAGAGAAAGATAAGGTTCTTTTGTTCCTTGCACTCAGCATCAGATATAAATGGAATTAAACTGTCACAGTGAATTGTCCAATTTTATTCTACTTCATCAGTCACAACTATTAAATTAAACCATGAACCATTTAGCTAGTACAATGCAAGAAATCAGAGACTTTATGTTTGACATATCAATCTCTATCAAGTGATTTACAGGTAAAAATTTTGCTAGCAGAGAAAACTATGCTGATCCCTGGAATTGATGTTAATGCATTTACTTTTTAATATGCTCATCATAGTCTGGTTTGTAGCAAACTGATTCTCCTACTCGTCATGACTGAATACAATTCATACTTGCCAATGTCAAAGATTTTGTAAGCCTTAATAATGACTTGCCAATGTCAAAAGATTTTATGGCCAAAATAACTTATCACAACTGACCCAATAAATAATTAAAATTGACCCACAACTGACCTCCTGGTTTAGGTCATGTCCTGAGCCCTATATCAAGACTGTAATGTAAACACAGGTTAATAGATCTTGATCTAACCCCTCAACCCCCCAAATTTCATATTGGTATGGAACCACGGGGGGAAGGATTCCTCCAGGGCAAGATCAAGTTTGATGTGTTAATTTTACGATATCAACACTGACTCAAGATCAATGGTCAATGGTCAATGGTCTACTCATGTCTTCAGTAATTGTCCTAGTACTGGAATGGTTTGTTACAGCAACCACATAGCTTGTATAAACTTCAAGGAGGATCAGTTAGTTAGATGAGGTTTTACGGCTCGGTTTGTAACCGACTGGTTTATGTCCGGCCGGCCACAGCCTTTTTTCCAGTTGTGGCCCACTGGCTTGTTTTCCCTACTCCACTGCTTATGCTGAGCACCAAGCACAGTGGCAGTAGGTTCCATTTTTAAAGTCTTTGGTATGAAGGAGAATCAGAGTATCACACAATTGTTAAAGGGCCTAGACTAGTACTTGTTTTGGTTCCATGGTAATGTGAACTAAACAAGCTCAGAAGTTAAAATCTTGGTCTAGTCTACAATAAGGGATCCTGAGTAAAACAGAATGGCTTAACAATAAAGTCTATTTCCAGATAGACAAAGTAGATGTTAGAATTCAAAACATTTGCCAAAGTATTGGCAATGTAATAGCTACCTGCTTCTAAAATTATGCATAGTCAAGGACAGAGATGAACAAGAAGTGAGACAGAGATTTAAAATGTTTTGGCATAAATTAAAGTGTAGCTAACACATAAAATTTTGCAGCACACTATGGAATGTCACACACTTCCTACAAATTTATTAAAACTACTTTGGCAATGCAATGGTCAAAAGTACAGTAGTAGTCCACATTATTCGTATGAATACCTTATGCATAACAGTATTAAAGGAGGCTTCAAAGCATTTGCTGTAGTAATAACATTTCACACTTATTTCCCTGCAGGAGTAAACCCTCAATGACAAGAATTCCAAGTCATTTCTAAATCATCATTTTGCCTTCCACATGGGCTATTTGTGACAAAGTTGGTAGTGACCATGTACAAAAAATTGTTGTGCAAAGATAAGTAGTACGTATATTATCAAGAAGGGCTCAACAGTGAGTCTACCCTGTTTATTTCCTCAGTGCAATTCTTCAGTTTTACTGCCATGTAGAAACAAGACTAAATCTGACAACCATCCATGACATAATATAAAATCCTAACTAGGCAGTACAAGTTTCATATCAGTTGGGAGCATTCATGTGAATATTTGTACTAAATATCCTAAAGGCTTCCAACCACCTCAATTATAAAAATATTTGTGACTGACCAAGTACTTGCACAAAATTTGATGTATCCCAGCTACGTACTTTCATGAGTACAAATACAGATATTAAATCCAATACGATTGATTTCTTACAAAATCAGACAGAAAGGGAAAGAGAAAGAGTTCCAAGTGGGAATCACATACTATCTTAAACAGGCTGATAGCTGCACTTGTAAAATCTGACTGACATCATATCAAAAGAAAAATATAAACATGCAAGTTATTACAAACAATTAAAAGTCTTGAAGTTGCGTTTGAGCAGACAAGCTGAAAATACATACTCGTACTAAAGCTTTGTTAGTTATAATACTAAAGTTTTGGTATCCATAATAAGTGCCTATGGGTATAAATGAGAAGGGAATTGAACTCGTACTCACAGATTAAGGTCATGAGTTACGCACTAGTGCTGATACAAAATTAAGTGTTTTTAGTGAAAAAGGGCATGTACTTGTACTCACAATAACAGGCACTTGTAATCATGCTTTTGACAATGTACATGCACTTACTAGTGCACTCTTTAATAGTTAACACAAGCTGCACAAGAGAAGCTGCTTTTACGTTAAAATACAATAAATACGGCACAGAGAAAGGTACAAAGTAAAGGATAAGAATACACCAAGTTATAAATAGTATAAATAAAGGCCAGACTGTAAAAATAACAGAAAAGAAATATCTATACGAGGAGTGGATTGACAAAAGGGAAAGTTTGTGCATAACAAAGGTTAAGGAAACAATTTTTTTAGTCAAAATGTCATTGCACTTTAGTTGATATACCTCTTAATTTGATTACATATTTCAATGTTGTCAGCCACAGGTGTCAATAATTGAACAGGTGAAGTTCTTAATGAGGTATGTCCACCACCATCCTAAACATCTCTTGCATGGATTGGGTAACAAGTACGAGTATGGATTGGGTACATCAACCCACAACCCTACCGTTAGTCTAATGCACAGTCAGACTATAGACCTCCAGTCTACTGGGCCCTCTTTTCTTGATAACAAAGTTTACAGAAATTAAGGTGGTAGCAAAACATCCCTGAATTAAAATACTATAAGAATGTTAGTATCAGCTTAAAAGTTACACATTCTACTTTGCTTTTAAATAGAACCAATAGAGGGCAGTAGAGTAACCGCACTGAGGGACTTAAGGAGGTTTCTTGACAACGAATCCTTCTCTTAGACAA
>WURT03175092.1:0-10385 GCA_009936505.3 Holothuria glaberrima | reverse complement strand
GCTTCACTGTCCTAACACATAACTCAATGCAAAACGGAAAGTCACAGATTTGACAAATGGCTTGCACGGATTTTCACAGAAAATGGAATTGCTGAAACGGAAACTCACTCTCTTTTCACGGAAAATCGGTGGCCCTACTCCAGGGACACTCCAGTAGCTCAGTCTTGGTAAGTCCTGACAACTGGCATGGCCCAGAGTGTTTTGAGCATGCACAAAACATGGGGGCTCGGAGCTCACTTGGTATCTTTGGGTCTCACTCAGAGTGCCTGGAGCACTTGGGGCGTGCTCGGGGGATACGAAATGTGTCCCGGGAATGCATCATCGTTCACAATATGCATCATCGCATCAAATGCATCCCTTAGGTTACTATCTGCAAAAATCCCAGCATCTGAACAACTGCACAGCGATAAATTAATTGTAACAATTTGTGGCCAAATTCATGTGTTTCAAAAAATACACGTACGTCTGGTCACATATACATGTGATCTTCACAGGATTTCTAGAAAACATATATCAGATAGAAAAACGACTCAAAATGAGGTTCAGGACAGCCGAATTTGCATTTTACATCATTAGGGAAAACACCTAGCCAGGACAGGTACCAACTGGTAGGGGGAGGGGAGATAGCTTCTAGGAGAGGAGGAATATTTTTTACCGGGGAGGCAAAATGTACCATGTTAAAACATTAAGCTAACAGTGGTTTCAAATTTTTCAAGTGGCAAACCCCTCCCCTCCCCTTGATTTCAGGCCTGTTTTCAGTTCATTACAAGTAGGATTTTTTTGTCAAACACATGTGAAAATTGATATAACTATTAAACAGAACTGATAATATATACTGCATTTCACACCTCCAAGTACAGTAGTTGAAAAGAATTACCACAGAACAGTGTAACAGACTTGACCTGTTTTGCCTCCTCCCCCTCCCCTCTTCCCCCACTCTGCCCTTCTAACTACAGGCCTGCTTGAGGGTCAATGAAAGAATGGTACACTACAATGTTTCCCAAAAGCATGTGGACATTTAAATAACTTTTCCAACGCTGTTAATGCATTTCACGTCTCCCGATTAGTTGAGAAGATTGACCAAAATAACTGCCACTGTCTACAGACCTAAGCCTCCGGCTATAGACAGTGGCAATTATTTGGTCAATAAGCTGAGGTCTATAGACAGTGGCAGTTATTTGGTCGATAATCTCAACTAATCGAGAGGCACGAAATGCATTAAAGGGAAATATTGCGTTTGTGAGGCTTTTTATTTAGCATGTCCTCTCTTACATACGATCCGATTCCGTGCGATAAAAGAGAGGTAACTGGGAAAAAATTCTACCCAGTGAGCACTAATTAACAAGTAATTAACCTTTCTGTGACAACTGACAAATTTGTTCACCCAAACAATTATGCACGCAAAACAACACCTCCGTTACCCCTGATTTGAAATCCACCAATCAAATCCTTTTTATTACGCTACATCAGATAATAACAGACGTCTTCTATAGTATGTACAAAATGTTCGTAAATTACGAATTACTGGGAACTGTTACTACACTGTCTGAACTGCAGTTAGTATACTAACTAAGGGGGTTCTTACCACCTCCCTGGTGTACTATGCACAAAGTTGTAGTTACTGTAATTTGAATTGTAGCCTTTGGTCCTTAGCAAGTTGCTTCGCTTTCGAAACAGTAAGATTTAAAAGAGATTCTTGGTGCGTAACTGCTACTATTGGTTTAGGCCCTAGCAGGAAACAAAAATTTTACGAACCTGTGATGCTACTTCGCAAAAACATTATGTTCAAGTCTTCAGTACATAGAGTAAAACCGTCCTGTGAATAATTTTCACTGTGTGAGAGGTAGTTAGCAGCATGACGGTGAACCAGGAAGATGGTACTGCATCACCCTGGCGCCTGGGTTAACTGCAATATCCCACAGTACAGCACAAGCCATACGGAAACTGCTGTGGTGGCTCGTTGTGAGCATGAAACACAGGATTAGCAAGGTCAACACGTCTTGCATAATGAGTGGAAATATGACCCATGAATGTAACTGTTCTTACTAAATGAATATGCAGCAATACAAAACGTTGCAATGTAGGCGAGGCTTATCGTTCGATAATTAGCCGGTTCGATGAAGAAATTGTTGCTTCTTTTTCTCCATATTTTGCGAGATTAGTGTTGATATGTTGCAAGCTACTTGTGATTCATGTTTGGAGAGGGAAGAGACCACAATGAGATTACATTGGTGTCATTTTATGAAATCTTTTCAAACGCAATATTTCCCTTTAATATCAGTGGCAAAGTTATTTACATGCCAAACATTCATTACATTGTTACGTCTGTAGACTGTCCTGATATGGTACTCATTTACACACTACCAAACCTGCACATGAGCTGTGACTGACACCAACTGGCAATAAGAAATTTGCCAATACATCACATGAAACATGTTCCACATTACTCAAAGAGTTGAGCTGTAATTGTCCCTCTCCTGCCATCCCACCCCCCACCTTACTAGTGTGAATATTCACTGGTGACCAACCATTCATAAATTTGTTCTAAGATAATTTACTTTGCAGACATATTATACCCCTTTGCTACATCTTATTTGCTACCTTTTCACTATCTTATTTTCCCAGGTTTAAAGGCCGTGTGACACGAAAATAACATTATTAGATACTTAATGTAAAAAGTATTAAATATCCAGAAAATAGCCACAATTTTCATTAAAATCCATCAAATATTGACCATTTTACAGGGTAATTTCTATTTCACACTTGTATTATCAATAAACATGAGCTAAATATGCAAATATATGACATCATGAGATGGACATACCATATATGGCTCATGTTACCCTTTAATTTGTCAACCTTAATTTCAAGGACACTGGTACAGCAGCATTGTTGTCCCCTGAGGGGTTTATTATGAAAGTTTAAATTCTTTCCTTCAGAAACATTAATATCACTGAACAAACTTTAATCTATCTGACCAGTAATTAAGAGATAATTTATAAAGGGTTAACAAAAGAAATCGTAACACTGTGCAACATTCCACATCATTATTTTTGCACATACAATGAGTTTCTTCAGAAACGATTAAACTTTGAAGGCATATATTTTGAGAATGGTAAAAGATGTTGAAATAATTCCAACAGATCATTCATTGGAGGACTTAATTCTTTCACTGACAAGCAAAACGGCTCTATTTGGTGGCATGTCACACAACATTTAAGAGGGTAAACATGAAGAGGCTTTAAGTTCAGTATTGAACTTACCCAGGTTTTCTTGGGTAAACATGATATTAAATAGGAAGCAAATAAAATGTAGCAAGGTGTTAAAATATGAAAGTGAACAAAGGTATGTGTACCTGTGGTTGGTTCAAACTAACTATGTGAATTTCCAAAATCTTGAAAGTATATAAAACAGGTACATATGAAATGCTTATGAATATTTATAAGTTGTATTATTTCATCACATCTGCCCCTGTAATTTGTAACCCTCAGGCACACCCTCAAGTGTTAAATGTTTGGAACCTATGAACAGTATAAACTACTGTAATTCTGTAAAACAGGAATACTGCAATCTAACTGTACTTCATGGGGAGCTTCTAATACTCCCTTCTTTGCCTACAGATCACTTGAAACTCAGACCAAAGGTATGTTGCAGCCTTTCACATGATAGCTGAATCTTGCTGTAAATTTACAGTTGAACATTCTCTCAGAGAGTGTCCACTTTCTTAATTAAAAGCTTTCCATCAAGAGAATAGACTTTAATAATCTGAGCAACCATGTGCATCTTTTAACAGGTAAAGAGCAAAATACTCATATATTGATGAACAGTAAGGACAATCATTACATAGTATAAAGACCTCATATACTGTATGTGATTGCACAGTGCACAGGTGGAGTCTATCAGATAAAATGCGGACTACAGCTACGGTAACATTATACTGTTCCAATGTGCAGCATGTACAATATAGATGAATAGGATAATTAACTATTTTACATAAAAAATGTACTTACTGCCTATAAGACTTGGGAAGGTTACCCGACTCTGCTTCAGAGCCATGACTCCTGGCTGAGAGTTGAACAACGACTGAACTCTTCTTGAAGTCATGGCTCCTGAAGAATTTTCAGTATTCCTGCTGCTTGAACATACACAAATCTCAATATCAGGTATACAAAAAGATTTGCATTTGTTTTTTCTTTCAATACAGCAATGTAACAAAACTGGATCATTTTGTCTAAGTCTATACAGTATATCTCATAGCTAGTTTTCCCTTCCGCTCAACATACCATGTGCAGTTTGGCAGTTTGTTCATAGAAACACCTGGGGTGTACTGTATGTGTAGGCGTACTGGCATATTAACACTCATTTCAAAAGCTAGTATTCCAAAGTCAAAAGTTGATGTTCCAAATGTGCCTGCAGTAATTATGATGTCACTCTAGGCATTAATGACTCTATTCAAAGTTGAGACTATGAATGTTTTGGGTACCCAATTCAACAAAGTTTGGAGTCATCCATTCGGTACCTGCTGTCAAAACTTAACGTAAGAGTTAATACTTCATTTAAACGGGTAAATCAGGCATTGAGTTTTAGATTTTCCAGGTGTGCTACAAATCACACTCCTCTGGAAATTTAGGAGTTTGGTAGGTGTTCTGTTTTATTAAACTTTAATAGATTTACATGAGTTCCCATTCTTTATCTAGGTGTTCAAAAAATTGCACTTCTCACAGTGATTTGAAGTGAGTGATGGTAATCACACTGGCACGTCTCAAAATTCAAGGACTGGTATATGAAAATATCTGTAATGATTACTAAACAAATTTGAAAGATAAAAATATTTCTGAAGAGCTTCAAACCTGATTGATTTTTGTTCTTTCTTTTAGCTAGTAGTTCTAGGCTATCTCACAAATTACCTCTTAGCTTTAAAAAATAACTTGGAATGAAGTCAGGTGTTTGAAATACCATGTATGATGCACTGACCATGTTCCTCTAGAGCTGACTTACATTTACTGAAGCTCTTTTCAAGTTCTAGCTCTCCTCTCACCCTTAGGGACATACAGAAAACCTATGAAATTCTGCTTATAATTTAATGTGCTCGTAATTCTGGCTCCCTCTTGGAGGTTTTTACTTTTTAGATGTAATGTACCTGCAAGCCTAACATATTATGAATCATTTAAAGATAAGTTTTCTACATAAACAAACTTACATAGCAAAAATACATAAGCTTCACATGCATGCATGGGCGATATTTTAGTAAAAGGTTCAAAATGATCAAATCACTTGAAGGTGTTAAAACTAAATTAGATCTGGAGTTAACCTTGGGAGAAGTTTTCAATCAAGTGTCACTAGATTATATAGGATATCATCTAGCTATTACTTCACAAACTTTTGGAAGTAGAGGAATGTCCCAAACTGTCTAGAAGCTACAGTAGACATTAGATTCTGCTACAAAGACTATTATTAACTTGCTCTTCTGTGACAGACTTTGATGGCCAAAGTATCCTAAATTCCTTATACTGTAGACATGAATTTTTTTAACATTTGAAAGGCTTATGAAATTGATATTTTATTAAATTTCATGGTATGGTTTTACCACATGCAAAATATTCTACAGAATTTCAAAGTTGGCATACTGTATAAAGTAGCCTCCTTTCTCCCTTCCACAAAAAAAAACCAAAAAAAAAAACCAAAAAAAAACCAAAAAAAAAAACGAGCACTCAAGCGCTATAAGCTGATTTATAAATGTAAGCTGCGTTCATATATAATTCAACATTATAGTTCTCTTTCACAAATACCCATAAATACGGTCTACTACATTAAGGAAACTTTTCTCCCTTTTCTTTCAAATTTGGACAAACTTTGCATTTTTTTTATCATCTTAGTCCTCAAAATTACACCTGGGCCACTATTTCAGCAATCAGCAAGACTTCCATCTAAAAAGCAATCACTTTATGCCTCGCAAGATCTGAAAGTCTCCAGACACTTGGAGGCTGATAGCATCTCAATCTGATGCCCAAGGCCATATTAAAGTAATGGGTATCTTCTAAACTCTCTGCCTCTTATTGCAGATTGCATTTTGATGCAGATGAACATCAAATCTCGAAACATGAAAAGAAGGGCAGATCTACAGTTAACTTAGAAAATCTAAGTGTGTTAAATGTATTTGGGGAGGTTTGGCATTACATACGCAGCATGTTTAATGTAATTTTGAAAAGGCAAAATGTGATGAAATCTCATTTAATACAAGCTTTCAATTTTGCAGCTGAATGGAACCTACTGAATGGGTTTTGGTTAAACCTGCAGGCTGCCACGGCTGCTTCTATACTGTAGGTACACATGTACGATTCTACTATGTATGACCAAGGGTGGCGATTTGTCCTCAATATTGGGGGACATGACCCATTTTCAAATAAATTACTGTGTGAAAAATCAAAGTTAATGGGAGAATTCTCAAATATTGGGGGACATGTCCCCCTGTCCATCCCCCAGGGTCCCGGCCCTTGATATGGCTCTAATAGGTAAATTGTATTTTAAACATGGTTTTAACATTGCTCATGAAATCAATAGACAATAAACCCTGTGGTGGCCTTTCATACTTCACGTACAGTACTGTAATTGGCACAAAAAGCACATTTGTGACGAAATGGCTGACTGACATTTGCAAAGATTCATGCCAACAAAATACTAAACAATTAAAACAAACAGACCAAAATAACTGAATTTAAACGCATTTTGATTCAGATACACTTCCAAGTAAGGAAAAACATCTTTGTACAATTATCTTCGGTCTTCATACTACATGTACTGTACATGGGCATTTGTTTTAACTTATGCATAAGAGCTAGCTAAATTTGAATAAAAAGTAAAACTTCTTTGAGACATGTGGCTGCACAAGAGGTTACAGTAGTATTTTACATTATTTATAATGCTTTGACTTTCTACCGAGTGTTAGCCCATGGCAGGGATGTACAGTGCACCCCATGCCTTTTATCAGGAAACTTCTTGCTACGTACTGTATTATGTTGTTTCTTGTGAGCCATTCAAGTGTAAGGGTCTACAATTGTTTCATTTAACAGGTAGGTCATGGAATTTGCATACATTGCATTTGTCTTAAAATTTAGGCATAAAACCTAAATTTGTTTTTAAGTTATAGATTCACGAATTAGCTGACACTTTCAATTTCATTGCAGTACAGTATACATTACATGTACCTTTATAGCAAGGGAGAGCAGGGCTTGCTGACATTATGCCCTCAAAATTTTATGCCAGACACCTCCCTCCCCCATACTGTTCCTCTCTCCCTCCCCTCCCCCAACAACCTGCACTACCCATACTGTAGTACCCAAATTATTCCCATCCTAGACATTTTCCACCCGGACAATTCTTACATAGACCTATAATACAATTTCCAATTTTCTGGTGGGAAAGTTGCCTGGAACTTGAACCTTAATTGTCATGGGTGAAAAACATCTGTGTATGGGGAAAATTGTCCCAGGTGGGAGTCCCTCAGGTGGAAGTTGTCAGGTCACATAATTTTCAGACCTTATTTCTTTGTAGTCAGATGATCCTCTGTAGTCTAAACTGTAATGTGCTATAAGCAGGTCTAATAAAAAAAATTGCAATACAGTATTAAACTGACTCTACAGAAAAGCAGGACATTATAAATACTACTAATTACACTAATATCAAAAGAAATTAGGAGGCCTTGAACTTTTGTTAAGTCTGTGTTCTTCCCCAAAGTTTGCACCTAATAACCACCTTACCCTGGGAAAACCTTTCACATTTAACATTTGTCTGAGGTAGACACCTTTGGATAACATGAACCTGTGCAGAAGTGCCCATGAATAAGTGCAGTACTAAAACTGTATACAGTACTTTAATACTTTTGAAACATCCCATACAATGCAAAGGCTACAAGGAAGGCTAAACTTTGACATTTACCTGTTAAAACTTGGGCCTGTTCTTCAAATATCTCTATTTACGAGGTGCAAAGGTGGTATGACATACATAAATGATGATCATAGTTCCTGGCATATATGGCACACATGCATCTGTATTTTAAGTACTATCAGCAATTGATATGCCAGTATAACAAAAGAACAGGGATTAAGGCAATAATTGGTGTCTTGTATGTAAGTTTTTCTTTTCAAACATTTAAAAAAAAAATATGAAACTACTGATCTGTTGACTAATAAAACTACCACCTGCTAGCTTTTTTGTCATGCTTTTTAGTTTACAGTTTATCTAGAATTCATTACGGCATTATACTGTAAACTGAGGAAATTTTTACAATTTTAAAAAGTTTTGACATTTGATCCTGCAGTCAGTTCTATTACATGCAGCTACATAACAGTAGATGGAAAAGGATCTGATACAGTATGCAGACCAAAACATTACAATTTAGGTTGGTGTAATTTTGCAATAGAAAGAAAGAGAAAAAAAGAATTTCCAGCTAACATCGGCACATTTAGCATAAGACTGTACTTTCACCTATGTTATGTAAATTGGCTACTCAAGCAACTGTTAGCTTTAGAATGACCTACATACTAGACGGCACTGAATTACAATTTAAGGGACATGCCGTAATCAGGGGCATCAATTTGGGGGGACAGGGGGGGGACATGTCCCCTCCACTTTTTTGAGAGGAGGGGACACTAACACATTAGTCCCCCTCCACTTTTTGTCACCTGAAACTAAAAAGTGAGGTAACTAAGACACTACATTTAGGCTAGTAGTGGTGAAGACATAGAGTAGATATGCTCAGAAGGTATTCCATGTGGCCCATAATTATCAGGTCCGTAGGCAGTAAGTTCTGTCACAATTCTTTATATACTGTAACTTCAAAAAATTTTCAGAATTGCATTTTCACCTTCCGTTCTATCTAGCTGTAACCCCCATCATTTCAAACATGTTGGATTTATTCAACTGTAGTCGTGATTCTAGAGGAACACGAAAATGCAATGTTGCGAAGTTCTAACCTCTTTTCCCTATCTTTTGAAAGATTCTTCCTACAACTTCACCATCGTGGCAAACATATGTTGTAAGAAAAAACAAATTTTTAGTTTCATCTGGGAGCCTTAATGGGTAAGATGAAGAATGTACTCCCTAACGGAGACTGTGCAGTCGCCCCATCAAATTTTTGGTTTGCTCGTAAGTAGGACAGATTCTCTATTATAAACCCAAACTTTTTCAACTTTTCTTAATGAAAACAAAATTACTAAATCTTTTTCAATATAAACCCAATTCTTTCGGTGCGCATTGCGCGTCTTATATATTGTGGTCAACATCATTTCGGTAATCCATTGCATCTATTAGGGCTTAGAGTAGCTGACCCCAGTCAGGGCACTTGGCCCCCATGTCAGAAAATCAAAGCACCACCCCTGGCTGAGCCTGCATGCAGTTTTTCCTTTGGATAATTAAGTATACCCCCAATTTTCATAGTAACCCCATATATTGAAACATTTGGCACCATTTTGCATCTGGGCACCCTCCTCTTATAGACTCCTCACCAGAACAGGAGAGAAGTTTTTGGTCAGATGTCGCCCCCACTTTGAAAATCAAATCGATGCCCTTGGCCATAATCTATTTTATTTCATGTCAATGTAACACATTGTGATATTTCATGTTACATGAAAACAACAAGCATGCAAACAAAACAAAACAAAAAAATGGCTAACATTTTTGTGCTATCAAATACGCATGTTTTCCCAATAGAGGGATTTCACCGACATCACATGATCGCACATCTCTTTTAAAGGGAAAGTGTCCATTGTGTCACACTAGTATCTATGATTACCCCAGGAGCATGTGCTGTAAATATGCTTACTGTGGGTGTTTTGCCCTTCAGTGCCTGGCAATCCCAATCATGTAATGTCACATGAAATCCCTCTATAGAGATGTTTACTGTAACACATGTTGCTAGTGATCTGCTGCTGCTGCTGTTTGATGCCAGTTGGGCCTGACCAAGATGAAGACATGCCCAACTACCATTAACACCTGAAACTTATTTCCAACCAATACTGATTTCAGATATAGAGTAAGCGAGCTAGAAGTTTCTTCAAAGTACTGTATGTGTACCTTTTGCTAGCTCTGTCATGGTGTTTCCTATCTCAATAACTTTCCACCAAGGCACTAATCATCAACTTGTTCTGATGAAGGGAATAAAAGCGTTCATCATAATTAATGGGAATGTGTAAGTCTGGTGAATTTTCTTGTCTTTGTTTGGAAGAAAATTTGCTCTCTTTGGAAAGGTATTTCTTCAACTTATTTGGTGTGTAGGACAACATGTGCCTCATCTTACATTTGGTCCCCTGTTAGATAGATAGATAGATAGATAGATAGATAGATAGATAGATAGATAGATACTTTATTAAGTCCTCAAACAAGGAAAT
>WURT03175091.1:0-20384 GCA_009936505.3 Holothuria glaberrima | reverse complement strand
AGAATTTTGTATAAATGTGAGATTTTCTTTTTACACTGGGGTTATAGGACGTCACAAATGCATACTTTGAAATTACATAGTCTGTAATTGTTCATGACAAAATTATCTCAGTAAAATGCTAAATTTTCATTAGTATGCAGCATGATTCCTGATATAAAAAAAAGCTTGTATGATCTAGCCTCCCAGGATGAAATTTTAAATTTTGCAGGACATTGACTTTTAGAAATGAGGAGTAAGGTCAACTTTAAGGGGGGGGAAGTAAGGTTAACTTCAAGGGGGGTGTAAGGTCAGCTTCAAGAGGAAAATCTTTTAATTTTATCAGAATCTGATGAACTTACCACCTTGTTGATATATATTCCGTATATGGTTGCTTTGAATATACACTACGACAAGAACCAAAGTCAGCTAATTTTAATACATCATCCTGGAAAGACAAGAAAAAAGCAAACACCTTGGAATTACAGCTTTGAATTTGAATGTCATAATCCACACTTGTAGGCTTCTAAAATTCATGAGATTGTAATCCCACATGGTATTATAATTTCATAAATAACCATTTCAATCACAGGGGGCCTCTTGCTTTATATAAATCTTACACAGATACTATATATGTACACCAGCTGTGCAAACATGCTTGACCTCCTCTTAAAAATCATACAGTGAAAAAAATGGATAAAAATTCTCCTCCTGTAGTCACTGAAAAAAGGAACCCTTTACCCAATTTTGAGAAACAGCAAGATGTATTCACAAGAAAATTTTTTTTTCAACTTTACATAAAAATGTATGGCAGTTTTTTTCCTTTCTGTACTGTACACACCTGACTATTACAAACTATGTCCTAAAAAATAATTGGAATGCCTGTACATACTGTACATTGCTATTTTCTGTCTACAGTATTTATGTCACTAACACATTCATGCTCATGCATGGTTAGTCAATTATCGATACTTACTTTAACTAAAATATTTTCTGGTTTGACATCACGGTGAAATATTCCATTTCTGAAAGAGAGGCATTGTAAAGTAGAGTGTTTCAAAGAATATCAGAGTCAGCTGTACTATGAGTGTCATGGGTGGAAAAAAATTAAGACTTTGGGAAGCTCTTTGCCATGAAATTTTGAGATATAGCAGGAAATTTTGGCCATTAAAAGAAAGCTTGGCCTTTTCTTGTACATGAAAAATATGTCAAAAATTGTGAAAAATGTGACATGCTTCCTAAGGTAGTGAAAATTTTCTCTATCCCAGGATTCCCGCTGAGCATAATCTTGACTTCTCTCAGCTTATGACAGGTAAGCATCTACTTTACCATGCAATGTATGGACATCTTTAAGATAATCTGAAGAAGAAGTAGATATAACTAACTCTGATGATTCCTATCAGATCTTTGGAATCCTTGAAGTTTATTTTTTACCTTCATACTTGTTTTTCAACTCTGCTAGTTTATTCATCAAGTAAATTTTATTCAGTATCCAAATTTGATGTAATTTTAAATAACTTTAAACAAGAAGATCAACAAGTCTAAGAAACTTCTTAAGCATGAGTTCCAGAATTTAAACAAGACAAGTAACAAGAAAAGATAACAAATAGCATCAGGTTAAATAGGGTACAATCAAAACTGTTGAAACAGAAAGTATTAGCATGGATATTATAACAGCTATTCATCTTGGCCATTGGCACATATTTTCAGCCATATTCTAAAATCAGGAAGAGGTTAACTGTCGAACTGAATTAATATAACTAAAAATAAAGTACTGCATGTTGTTCTTGTCCACACTGCCACTTCAGCTGTCATGCAATGTCATTAATTTGACTGTGAAAACCTGTGTGTTAAACACACAAAAAAGCATACTCATTCTCAAGTACATCGTAATGAAACCTTGTCAGAACTGCTACCCTACTTTTTTCCAGAAACAACAGTGGGCCAAATGGAACCAGTCTGTGACCCATGACAGAAGGGTAGGGTACATGGGCTATTTCCTACTTAATCTGGAATATTTCTATTATGGTATACATTGCAGTGTAGCCTTTCCCAAAAGAAAATTCCAGTGATGTTACAAGTAATAGGTGTCAGGTTTTAACTGGATCTAACTAGTTTCGTAAGGTACTTGTTAAAACCCAAAACCAAATACCTGTTCTTGAATGGAATTTTCTCCTGGGTTACTGTCGCAGACTGTCACTGATAAGTTCATGAATATTGTGCTAACACTTTGATAAGTACCTCCACAAAATAAATGGATGATTACTCACCTGTGCATGTGATCCAATGATTTTAAAAGCTGATACATGTAGTTCTTAACTTTATGTTCAGGTAAATAGTGCCTCCTCCCTGAAATTGTCGCAAAAATACAACAATGTACTATTAATTATGTTGAATAGACTGAAGACCTGTTTCAACTTCCAACTTATCATGCACTTTAAACCCATAAGAACCATATTTATGGTCATCCCAAGCTTGCTCTTCAGGACCAACCACAGACATTGCACAGAGTTTAACAGTATTTAATTTTCATAACTTTATATGACTGTACTGAAGTATGAACTAGCCTTTATTATGAATAGCACCTTATTAATTCCTCTACATCTGATTAGAGGATTGGTGGTCACATGCCATTATTTGGTACTATTGCACAGTCGTGTGTTATCCCTCATGGGTTAGTCTAGAATAACACAGTGTTTGCTACTATCTGCTTCTTGAATCAAATTTGACCAAAATCTGGTCTATTTAGGAAGTAAGACATCATATAAACAAATAATGAATGCTTTCCATTCGTGTGATAGTATGAATAATTCCATTTGTTCAAAGATGAACATTCTACTATTCAACTCGGCTTCACCTCATTGAATAGAACGTTCAACCTTTCAACTCATGAAATTATTCATACTATCGCGCTCATAAACACTCATTATTTGTATACTGTACACTATTCACTGAAGTCAATAGGATCTTAACACTGTGGGCAACTCCAGTTACTGCTGGCTGTTGAACCAAAATGTCCATACAGTTTGGTATGCACTGAAATAGCACATACTGAAATTGTTTAAAAAGATGTGAAAGTAACAATGTGATACTGAATAGTGAATACTCAATTGTTCCTGTACTTAATGCACTGCCTATAAAGAAGACCTTACAGTAGATGAAAAGAGTCATATTTAATTAGATATATGAAAATGAGGGATGGTCTAAATTAAATTTGCAAACAGTTTTTTCACATCTTTAGTTGGTTGCACAAAGTTGTATGCCTCAATCAGGAACTTCTTAACATTACTAGTTTCAATTTATAAGTGTACAGTGGTATCATAGGCTCACATTATTTAACCAACCTTTTGCTGTTTTTGATTTTCATTTGTATTCGTGATGCAACCTAAGCTTTTACAATTTCAGTAATGCACATGTCAAGGACAGGATTTTAGACAAGCATACGATATGTCTGTGAGGACACACAATATGAATAATAACAATAATAATCATAATACCCAGACAAATGAAGCAAAATGTCAAATACCAAGTGAGCATTAATAATCAGTAGGGATGCACCGGATCCAAATTTTTGGTTCCGGCCAGAACTGGATTTTGCCGGATAGTATTTCAAATCCGGCCAGAACTGGATTTTTTCACTTGTAAAGAGAAACATAAAACAGCACTGCGGGTGGGGGGGATGGGGGTGTCAAGGCAGAGGAGCGGTGGTTGACTTCATGATAGTGTTACAGTGGGCCCCACTGTAAGATGTTATTTTGTAGGGTTTAGACAGAATAATGCAGACAGAAAATTAATTAACAAAGTAAGATTACTTAATATACTGCAAAGTTCTTTAAAACAACCAAATCAGTCTTTTTGTTCACGTTGACGGTGGTTGTAAATTTAAATGTTCTGATAAATGTGACTCGGGTTTGTGCATATTGTCTACTGTAGGAATTATTGACAGACTTTGGTATCCCAATTAATTAAATACTGTTACAGTAAGTATTCATACATTATAACATTAGCAATTGTGGGTCCTGTGATATAAGTGGACATAGGCTGTCTTCAGTGTTAACTCCACTTGTTTTGGACATACTTATAAAGGCTGTAAGACCAAACAATGGTTGTTGTGTCACTGTCAGTGCCACAATGAACCAGGACTGCCTTACCTACACGACACCAGACACTTTCCTACTATTTTGCATTGCCAGAAATCTTTTGGAAAGGTTTCAAATTACATCTGTGAAGTAACCTTTATCTTTTGATGATGGAGGTACTTCAAGCTGGAATTTGGGAAAAATCCGGCCGGATTTCTTCAAAGATCCGGCTGGAACCGGAACCGGATATTTTTTCATTATCCTGCCGGATAATCTGGCCAGACCGGATATCTGGTGCATCCCTAATTATCAGAATAGCCTTGCATGGGACAAAATGACTTGTGTGGAAAATTGTATACAGGTTTTTGTGAATAACTAAAAATATATCTTGATTGACAATGATTAATCAAACAAGTATGAAGATGTGGTCAGTGGTTAGAGGTTTTTCCTTCCTCTTATCTTTCTACAATGGAAACCTCATCTCTTTGCTCTAGCTACTTGATGGTATAAAGACTGCATATACAGTATACGTTTCAATTCAACGAATGTTTTCCATTCAAAACATGCAGACCCATAGCAAAAACAGGCCAGGGAGAAGCACCCCCTAAAAAATTATTTTCAACAAAAAAAGTATATTTATTGCTTTAGCACATCTAGGCATATCTTGCTGTTCTGAAGAATATGTCATCTCCCTTACAGGCTATCTTCTCTCTCCCTCCCCCCTTCCCAACACCATCACCTTCCTTCTTTCAGTACCTTGCCTGGCTATGGGCCCTGAACATGTAACTTTCAAACCTCTGTAAGTAAGAGGTTGTGATGCTGATCAAATTGATCAGTATTAGTTAATATCACACTGTATTCAAGTTAACAAGTCTGAGTACAAAAAGAAAATAAATTACAATAGGTAACCACCTCCATCCACATGAAGGGATAATTGTTGTCAGCTACATGCATGCATTCCCTTAAAGTTGCAAACAAAGACTTGCGAATTTCAAATGCTAACTTAGAATCGCAAAACATATTGATGCCATCATTTTCTGTTTCTTAAATCCCTAAATCAACCCAATCCAAAAATATTAATCCAATTCCTAAAATCAATTTTGTGTAACTTACAAACATGTTCCAACCAAATAAATGAAAACTGGCTAACACTATCTATCACATCACCTTAAAGGGTAAAGTGTTACTTTTAACTTGTTCACTACATTATCAACCCTATACAAAAATTTAGCCTGTGCAAGGGACTGTACACCACCCCTTTAAACAATTAAGTCAGTAGGTGCAATTCCCCTCATGCTCAGTGTTACAAGACACTCTGCATGATCTTTTGAGCCCAATCATACAAAGGTTTCATTTAATTGCAACTAATGTGTTTTAACATTAGGCTTATAAGAGAATAGGAGGCATGCAGTCCTGCAAATTATAAAGAGACGAACAGAGAGTCTTTAATTAATCTGTCACACTCATGGTTAAAGTAACTGTCTCTTTGAATAATCTAATAATTGAACAGCTTTATTCATTATTACAGCAGTTACAGTTACATGTGTTTAAAACCTCAATCTGTTTTCAATGTACCCTTGGGTCTAAAGTGAATAAATGTCACATCTTCTAATCATTCAGGCAATTATGATGTACCTGACAAAGTTTTGATCACTGCCTGGAAAAACTTTCTTACCATTAAGAAGATGTAATGCATTCCAACACCACCCTTACTGTAGTGTATATGAACAGAAATTTGGCCCACAAAATTAAAGGCCCATTAACTTTTCCCAGATTAAATCCTTCTGAGTATACTTCTTGCCCCTCCTCCAATTTAAAGGCTGTCTCTGACAACTCCAAACAAAGGCCTTATGGCTACATGAACGTAGCCAATTTCCCATACATAAAAGCTCTGCTGAATACACTATTACACTATGTGTAATGGAGCTTACAATATATTTCACCTTTCAGCTGATCTGTACATGTCAATTTTAGTGTGATCATGGTACCAACAGTAGACCTTATTATGCATTAAACATCACACAACATCATTTTGATGGCAAAACAGTGAAGCACATGGCTCGCACGATGTAGACTACACATGGGCCCATAGAAGACTACCCATGTATTTGACCAGAACACTAATCAGCTGTTTGCATTCGCTGGTGTAAGTTGCAATGATAAGCGCTTGTCTCCATCAAAGGGCACAATTTTTTTTTTTTTTTTGACATCATGTGCATAAGGTCTAAAATTCAAATACCCACTTATGACAAAATTGAAGAAACACAAGATACTTTAGAGGTCTGGTGACATGAGAATGACATAGAGTAGTTGGATATATATCCCTTTTACTCCCCAAACTGTACACTATGTAATGGGTAATGAAGAGATAAGTTATAATGGGTTAACAAACAAAATGCTAACACCATACAACACTCCACATTGTTAATTTTACATGTTAATTATGAGTGACTTTAGAAACATTCAAACTTTAAAGAGGTGTTTCTTGAGAACGGTAAAAGATATTGAATCCTTCTGGGGGGAATTTTTCTCTTTCACTGCAAAGGAAAAATAGTTCTTTCTGGTTACATGTCACCATAAGGCTTTAAATTGCAATCTTTCCATTCTGTTTATGCGATTGTTATCAGTAGTCACATTAGCAAAAGAAATCATACGGCCATCTCCCACTTTTGAAATATTTTGGCAGGATTTTTTTTAAGTTCTATAGGATTTCTTGCATTGTTGGTGTTTCTGTAGGAGAAAGTGGGCTGTTGTATGTAGGTATAAAGGGGGGTGGAATCTCTGAAGACAATTTCTTTGCAGGATAATCCCTCTCAGGTGAAGAAATCATGCAACTGCGCACCTTAACATGAACACTGATTGATATACAAACTGCCAGTGATGTAAAAACATGTTTCATTTATGTTAACAAACATTCGTTCCCCATGAATAAATTTTAACAACACAGAATCTGCTCATAATCCTGTTATGGTACACTTTTATGATGTCAGACAAACCTACAAAAACAATTTCAGGAGGAATTGACATTTGTTACTTGAAGAGGCATTAAAATTAATGCAAATTGTGTCACCAGGTGATGAGGAATTCACTCAAGCTGCAAAACTATTTCCAATAGCTTTTATAAGGTGGTAGTTTGTGTAATCATTACATTATCTGCCTTGTTGCTAGGGGACATCTGATAAACCAACTAAATCTGATTACATGAGGCAAACAGACATGATAAATTTGAATGTACACACAATCTTTAGCTGGAAACAAAGTGAATACAGGCATCTTTTCTCCACTGAAACTTGCCCTTTGTAATGATAGTAGTGTACACTTAAAACTTACAGTATCTGTTGGGCTCAATGATTTTAAGACCAATATAGATATTTAATATCCACCTACATTTGTAAGTTGCAATATATAACATGGATTGTCATACAATTTTAAATCCTGGGTGTTTTATTCTTTGAATTATTTTTTTTTTTCAAACATGTCACATCCACTGCTGTCAATTGACTTTATAAGTAGTAAAGTTTAGCCTAAGGGTTGCCACTGCAAATCACTCAAAGTACTCGAACGTTTATGCAAACATAAAATGGGCACATTGTGTTTACATTACATCAACATGGTACAAAATAGCTTTTACAGTACTTTATTGTCAGTTTTGCCAATGGAGTCTAGCCATATATCTCAGTTTTTCAAAAATGTTAAACATTACAAGACTTACTGTAACATTGCATCATTTGAAAGTTTTTGCTGATGTACAAATCATTCTTTAGCTACAAGGCAGTGTACTGCTTTTGGTAATAAAGTCATTTCTTGAGAGTAATACAGTATTACCCAGCTGCCTTAGTTTGTATTGCTATCATTCTAATTTATGGTATTGAAGGTACGGCTCTTTTGACATGTATCCAAAACATGCAAAAATTAGGCACTTGTAACATGCCTTTCTCTTGCAGTTATGACGTGGAAAAAGTTTCTGGTTTGAAATTCCAGTTAGAAGCTTTGTGTATACTGTATGAAATTAAATTATGTATAGGATCAAAACTTATTTCATTATGCAATGTTATTTTCCAACACTGAGTAAACAAAGTACATGGCATGTGGGCTACTTTAATTAAATTGTACAATCAATTTAATAGTTTGCACAAAGTAGCAAAACAAAATCCTACTTTTGCTCAACATATATTGCTGCATGTACTGAGCGTGACTACAAATTCAACCTACATTACAAGGATTTTCCTTGATATTCTTCTATAGAGGTTTTTCACCGACGTCACTGCATTGCACATCTCTCTATTTTAACGATCAGGCATCCACTGTACAACAAATGTAACTAAGGTCCTTTTTGTATTTTGCATGCTTGAGCAGCGACAGCCAGTATGCTAAATTGAAATGTGCTGACATCACGTGAAAAACCTCCATAGCAGCAGAGCAAATGAATGTTTTTTTTTTTTATTACACTATGTAGTACAAAACAGGAAAACATGTTTTAATGTTATAGAAATCTCTTCATCTGGTGGTCAACAGGGTATTACCATGGGAACCAAGCTTTCTCAGTAGATTTGCTGGTGTTTTTTTTTTTTTTTTTTTTTCTTCTTTTTTTTTATGCCTTACTGAAAGTGCATGACACTACCAAACTGATTTGTTAAGGTAACAATCTCACTAGCAAGGGAATACATGTTAAACTTGGATGTTTGCCTGCTGTAGGCTATACATGATCATTACAAAGATAGGCTATACTTGCTCATTTACTTCATTTCTCTGTGTAAGTGCATTCAGTAACTTCGGAGTGTTGTTACAGGAGGATGATACATTGCTTTGAAGTGAGGTTTGTACTGCCAAGGTGAGACACAAATTTGTGACTCTTTCTTGAAATAAGGCTGTTCACAAAACCTGTTTTGATTTGAGAACCGGTTAAAACTGGTTTTGGTTTGATTCGGTTTTGAAATTTTCCCACAACTGAAAAACCTCTTGTTGAAAAAAAATGGTCTTTAACCGATCATCACTTGATTTCCATTTCTAAATTTTCTTTTGCCATGCATTTCATAATTTTTTGCCACAAAGTCGACTACCCTTTTAAAACAAATGTATGGGAATTCATTGATCGTAACTTATCCATCGTAATTTATAAAACTTCCGAAAATTCCTAAACATGGCTAGACCTTGTATATGGTACGTGTGAAAGGTCAATGTACTTTTTGAAAAAACAGGTTTTGATTTAAAAATCCGTTTTAGCAGCCACAGCAACCGGTATCTGGTTCTGGACAAACCGTCACAGTCTTATCTTGAAATTTCTATAAAAGACTTGCTCTGGATTAGGAAGTTAACACAAAAAGGATTTATCGTTTGCTACATCTGCATAACACAGTCTGGTAGTGGTACTGCATGCAATACTATAAAAATCCTTGTAGCTTACTGTAGTGGCATGATGACATCATACTGTTATCTCCTTATTTGTGTGAATGTGCTAAATTTTAAATAATTATAAAATGCTTTAATGAGACTTAATAAACAGCCATTTTATATATATCAGGTTACATAAGTGCTGTTTGGAGTGCCTACAATCAGCTGAATATATATATCTGCTACTGCGGGTTGTCAATATGTAAGGAGCACAAATCTATGTTCAGGTACAGTAATATGTGCATTTCAAATGTGTTCAACATGCAAGATAAACTGTCAACAGTCTACGATTTGCCAAACAAATTGCAGCTATGCAACAAAATGCACTGTGGGTGTATATAATCATGTATGATTTGAGATAATAGGCCAAAAGGGAAGGCCTTTACATAAGTTGTCACCTTTTTTGTGATTTCACAGAGTCATATGTTACACAGTTTGGAAGTAGCAAATTACTAGAAAGGGCAATATAGTTTTCCCTCAAAGTGCACTATGTAGTCATGTATTAATTGTGAATTACTTAATATGCACAATGGCACTCTACCACTCTTACATGCAAAAGCGCTTGCTTTCAAAATGGTGCAAACTTAATTTTACCTTTGATATTTAGAAAAAAATCTTCCATACAAAAAGAAAAGAAAGCCGCAATCAGTGTTAGGCACGCTAACAGCTACGTATGGCCTTCATACTTGTATGCTTTTCTCTACAGAGAACTGGTAACAAAACTTAAAAGGAAGACTACTCTTTCATTCTGCTTCGTCCAAGGCTGTCCACAATCAATATATACCAAGCTAACACTCGTGCTTGGCTTGACTTCAAAATTCTGCAGATTCAAGCTAGTCATAATCACAAAATGGTTGTCAAGAACTTCTGGCATCTTGCACTGCTACAAATAAATGAACTAATTGGATGTCCCTTACTCTTGAACTAGAATAAATTGCAGAGATTCATCAACAACTGAGCTGATTTAAGCATTATTGGATCACTGGTTGAATGAAAAGCTGGGATGGTTCACTTGTGCAAATAAAATTGTCCTTCCATTACCTCACATCAACATCAGAACCAAACTGAACCCGACTTTTCAATTCCACTCACAGAATTGAAACTGACAACTTGTATAATAGCAGGCATAGTATGGATAATAAAACCCTGGAATTGAGCAGTTTTGTGGAATGCAAAGCAGTTGTAATGTGTATTAAAAGTACCTTTCTGATCAGAATTTAAACCACACCTCTGGAAACACATGTGTAGCTGAAATCTCTACAATTCTAGCAGGTGACATTTTTTTCAAACCAGTAACCTTGTATTAGTAAGTTAGGTCTTAAAGAGAAATGCTGGATTTCCTAAGAACTGATAAAGATGTTTCCATACTCTAAAATCACTGTAAGATACTTTAAGAAGACACAGAAGGAATAATTCAAATCCAAATAGGAACTAGATTGCAAATATGTGAGTTGGAACTGTAATAGGATAGTAGGCCCAGTGAGTGTTGACATTGCGGAAGGACTGAAGCTGAAAAGGGGTACACAAATGTGCATGTACAGCAGATGTCACATTTGTCGAATATTTTAAAAGAATGTACAGTAGCTTTGAGCACAATTTTTCTCAGTGCACGATCTATGTGTTGTACAATACAGTGATAAATGTTGAACAGTTTCTCCTTGTAGCTATCCTTGCGGCTACTATCACACTTTTCACCATAAAATTCATTCAAGTACTAGAAAAATGAAATGTCATAGTTTTCACGGTTAAACTGTTTTCCTACAAGGAAAATGTAATAAATTTTGCATATTTTACTACAATGTCCTTTGGACATTTCAAGATAACAAAATGTTTAACTGCCAAAAGTGTTGCTAAATGTGAAAGGCAAACAAGACTAAAGCCCCCCACCCCACACACAAACACATTTAGTGCCACCTTCCAGTTATCTTTTACATGACAGTGGTGGATCCAAGGGAGGGGGGGGGCAATTGGCGTGTACCCCAATTGGCTGTCATGCATGACAAAAGTTGAGGCAAAAAAAGAAAATGCTTCAAAATTTGTCAAAAATAGCACCATTTTGCATCTCAGCCCTTCCAAAAGCAAAAATTTTCCAAAGGGAGGGGGACACCCTCCCCTAAAACAGCACTCAAACAACCCTTGCACCCCTCAATTGAAAATTCCTGGATACCCCCCCCCCCGGCACGATACCCCAGTGAAAGATTTTTTTCCAAGTACACATAAGACAACACTTTCACAGTATATACAATAAACATAACATATATCACTTTTACTGCAAAGTAAGGTTCAACTGATCATCAGACATAAGGTTTGGCTAGTAATGAAAGACTCAGACTGGCATAAAAAGAAAGAAAAAAAAAACAGCTTACTATCTTGTGTCACTTTCCTGATGTTGAAAAATAAGTGTGAATCATTTTGCACAGTCAGAATCATTGGTTTTAAGTAAGTATTGTAGCCTACATCATAAGCAAGGCAAAAGGAGAAAGTTATCATTTTCAGACAAGACTTTCCCCACTGGTGACTAAATTGCCATTTCTCAGCTACCTTAATGCATCCTTAATTTACAATTTAAAAATGGCATTTAATTTTATGCATGGGCTTTTGCAATAACATGTGACATTAAAATTCTCAAACTTCTAGAATGTACAAAAACATTGGAATCAGATCAGACACCAGCCAATGTTGTGGAACTTGTGGGGAAGAAAACCAAGTTCTACATCAAATATTAGCCATTTCATTTGAGCTCTAATACCAGGCCAGAAGCCACCCTATTTTAGAATTAAATTAATTCAAGCTAGGACACCTACTTACACAAATATAGACATCAGCTTGAAATAAGAAGTTCAAATTCCCAAAATATGTAAAAGCAAAAAATATCCATGAAAATTTGATTTACCAAAATTACCAAAATTCATATGCTCTTTTAAGTTTCATAGCAAGCATAGTATTTCTTCTTGTAGATAACTTATCAAAACAAACCATTTCCATAATGACACAAGCTCAAAGGCTTCATAAATGTGGTTGATATCAAGGCAATATTATCAAATAAAGCTAGCTTTCAGAGGAAAAAGATGTTTAAAGTGCTTACCTCTTATAACTTCATAAATATTCATATCCATCAATTCACAAACTAAAGACAAATGACCAGACTTTTTCTCACTGCAAAGCAAAAAGGAAAGCAAAATGTTAGTCTGATCACTAAAACATATGTTGGTTCATGCATGGTGATAACTTTTAATGGGTTTCAGACATTACATTGAGAAAATGATGACAATATGTTTCATATTGTGTAAGTTGGTTTAAGTTTTTTCTCACGTCTGGCTTTGTACTGTGTACAGTAAAAGCTTTATGACATACTGGAACAACTTCAGCTTAGAGTTGCTTCACTCATTGAAAATGATCAACATTTTATTATCAAAATTGATTTCTTTCTAGTCAATCTATTATCAACATTACATAGAGCGTAGTCACTTACAAGATAACTTCAACCAGCTGCAGAATGTTGGCGTGGGGACTCAGTCGCCGCATGGCTTGAATTTCCCGTAAATTATTCACTTGTTCTAAACTGTAAATGAAATGTAAAAAACAATGTGAATGATGTGCTTGAAGCAAGAACTACAAAGTAGTCATGTACAAAATCTTTCCATGACCATATCTTCTTTTCTCCCAAATCTCTTAATTTAAATTGCATTTTCCAGTGTGCCCTAAACAAAACTAGTAACTATAATTATTATGATTATTATATTCACCTACTGGCAGAAAAATGAAAAAATTACAACAAGGTTGCTTTATTGGTGGGGAGTTTTGGTGCTAAATGTCTACAATAGTATTTATTCTACAGAAAAATTCTTAAGGCTCCAGAGTTACAATTCTTAAAGGTAAGGAATTTGTGGTCTAAAACTGGGACAAATTCTTCCATCTTCAATTCATCACAATTGTTTTGCAGGAAACCCTTGAACTACATAATGATACAGTATCCAGCTTGCAGAAACTCTTTTATGTGTAAAAACAGTACAGTACCAAAAGCCAAAACACACTCTAATTTGCCTTTCATTATCATTTTACCAAACATTCAGACATAAGTAACTGAAGTATCTGCTTATGCAGTGAAACAAGGTGAAGAGGGCTATTGAAAAACTCTGTTACCAGGCAACTAATACAATTTCTAATACTTTTGACCTAATTAATTTCCCTGGCAAATGGTTGTCAGTCTGAAGCCTTTTTTAAGCCAATCAATAAATGACAAATGCAACTGAGCAAAAAATCCACATGGTTTACAGGCTTACTGGACAGTCATATTGTGTACAATTAAGCAAGTGCCACAGAATTGGAAGGACTGCAAAATACCACCAGATGACTGGCTTTTGATAAAACTATTTTAAGAATGGCCTTACTGTAATGTAAGGTAGATATCATCTCATAAAGCTCTTGGAAATGCTCTGAACAAAAGAGCTGTTTGTACATAATCTAGTTTAACAAGTTGCTAAAGATATTGATCATGTGTCACACAGAAACTTGTGATATACTGTACATGCATAATTATACGACATCTCAACTATTTTAAATTTAATTAACAGACAAAAATAATGCTTTTTTCAGATATTATTGCACAGATTTCAAACAAATGAGGGAGCAGCTGTAGCCACTGCCTAGCTTCCTTTCCAGACCAAGTTGGCTCCTCTTAGTTTTCATACAAAAAATCTATATGATACAAGTTGCAGATCTCCTTTCTAGCCTGCTAAGGATCTAATACCGTAAAGCGGGGGTACTTGAGACAGTTTCAGGAGTTTATCTTCTGAATCACAAAAACGACAGGCTCAACCTGGGTCATTTTAACACATGTTATAGGGGTATGTCATAGGTATTTGTTGGACAAATCATTTTATTCCTTTTTAATTTTGGCACCTATGTTTTTATTTACTTAAAACTATCTCAAGTTACCCTGGGGCTGGGGTTACTTGAGATGGACACATGATTTCATATCAAGGATTTCAAATATATGTTTCCTACTGTCTCTAGCATAGTTAAACAGTTTGTATAAAAGGCTAGAAGTGAACAAGGGCAAGGATGGTACTTTGTTTAAAAGATTATCTCCCCATCTTTTTCTGTGTCCTTACATGGGGATACTTGAGACAGTTTCAAAAGTGTTTTCATGTTACACTAAAAATTGAACTTAAATCTGGGTCATTTCTACATGTGATTGAGAACTTTACATGTGTATGCTGGGCAATGTCTTTTATTCCATGTAACTTGGGGACATATTTTTTGTTTACTTAAAGAAGTGTCTCAAGTTACCCAGGTAAATTGGATTTCACACAAAATTGGGTGCTACCAAAAAATTCAGAGGAATGAATTGACAAAAGACCCCATATTGAATAGAGACACCCTACCGAGTCTACTGGTATAGCCACCAGTCAAGTAGCTGCCTACACGTACCTGATAAAGCTGTGATCAGAGTTCTTCAATAGTTACTTCTGAACGAAATTAATGGAGATTCGCCTCTTATGAATATATAGGTACCTTCAATATTTGAAATGTGCATTTATGAAATAATCACAACCTTGTATTAAAGTAACAATACCAACAAAGGAAAATGAACAGACTGGAATAACGATAAATGGCTTATGAACCTCAAAGTTTCACGGTAGGAAATGTCTCAAGTTACTCAGGCATCTTAAGTATCCCTGCTTTACAGTATCAGCCGAATCTAGGGCAGCAGGGGCCACACTTACTCAGCTGAAGTGACAGGGACCAACCTTTCTCTAATCTCCATCTTGTTTAGTTACAAATTTCCAAAAGGACCTCTCTACTGTATACTCCTCTTCTGTTTACCTTCGCCTGCAAGGGTCCTTTGTACCCTTTAAAATGGGCACTTTGTTCTTTCATTTATGTTAAGGAGTGCTAGACTGAATGGGAAATGGTCACCAAGATATGGTCCCATGTGATTTTCCTTGTCTTTCCCCTCTTCCCCTTCCCTCAACTTCAATACTTCATGGTTAGCACCTTTCATCCTCCTCACTCCACTACAATGTACGTTACAGTACAGTCACAATTAGGTATGACAATGACACCTTACGTAATCCAGAAGACCTCAAGATAGCTCCATGAGTCAGTTAAAAAACCTTTGCATTGAATTTTTCATATAAATTGTTTTCTGTTACCTATTGTATGTCTGTTTCATTCTTTTACAAGCATACTGAGTGCCATCTTGAATGTTCTGACATTTCAAAACTTCAGAAAATGTCCCTTCCCCTTTCTTCCCAAGCATGCGATACTCTGTAAAGCAAATGAGTAAAGAAAGATCTTCACAAAAACATGAATGTGACATGATAAATACAGTTAACACTACTTTGTAGAATGATACAACCATTAAACATAAAAAACTTGGAATATTTAACAACTCGAAACCTGTCCTAACATACTTCATTTTTTTTCCATCTCATATCAATTCCCTTCCTTTTCTACCATTACTGATATGACACTGTATTTTAAAAGCTTACATGCTACTGTATGCTACTGTCTATCACTCTATGGCACTCACAATTATATAGTGACCATCAAATGGTGCTTCAATTTACAACAGTAACAGGGGCATCTCTGTTCAAAGTAAAAAAAAACTGACAGGATTACAGCTTACATGTTACTAGTCATAAAGAGTATTGTCTTCTAAGATTCCAGAGTTAGTATACAGTAAACCAGTAAAAATCTGACAAAAAAGCAGTCCTTAAAGCAGTTATACTGCATCATCCTAAACATATTTAGGATGTATGAACATGAACATAAATCCCTCAATACAACTGCAATCTGCACTTTGATTGACAAATAATTCAAACATAACTGTAACTTCACTCTGGTTAGTCAATGATGACTTACAGTGTAGTAAGTTGTGTTCCCAATGAACTAGCTCACCCACAGTATATGACACTGGGCAGCTCAAACCTCTGTGCACTAAACGGGTGCTTTTTGTTGGAGTTGGAGGAAGGGCTAGAACTAAACTGTAGGGAGAATTTTTACTGGCTGGGGTGAGAACTGAACATTGCCCAGCTTTCATTCCAACAGGAGCTTATTTTGAAGTCTATCATTGCCAAAAGGTTGAAATTGGTGGATTTTAATTGGGTATCTTATTGTCCATTTCAGGAAGTTGTCCCATTCTAGAAGTTGTGAGCTTTGCTTGGTTCAGCTGTCGAGCAGTGGTGCAGAACAAGGAACCTTCATCTCTTTGGGAAAGTTGCTAAAGAACGAGGATACACTCACCTCTCTCAGGTGAGGATGTTAAATGGCAGTTCCAAGAACAGGATTGGGAGGGATAAGCACACCCCTGCCTCGTTAACCTCTGAGTACCAGGGGCGTTGATTTGGGCAGGACAGGGGGAAATGTCCCCTCCACTTTTTTGAGAGGAGGGGACAGTAACACATTTGTCCCCTCCATTTTTTGTTACCTGAAACTAAAAAGTGAGGTAACTAAAACACTACAACAAGCGAGTAGTGGTGAAGACATAGATATGCTCAGAAGGTATTCCATGTAGCTCTTTATCAGGTCTGTGGGCAGTAAGTTCTGTCACAAGTCTTTCTATAACTTCAAAAAATTTTCACGTGCTATGCACACTTTCAACAGTTCTATCTAGCTGTAATGCCCTCCATTTCAAACATATTGGATTTATTCAACGGTAAAGGTTCCACATGTACTGTAGTCGTGATTCTAGAGGAACACGAAAAAGCAACGTTGCGAAGTTCTAACCTCTTTTCCCTATCTTTTGGAAGATTCTTCTTTCAACCTCACCATTGTGGCAAACATATGTTGCAAGAAAAAAAAAATTTTTCAGTTTCGTTTGGGAGCCTTTATAGGTAAGATGAATGTACTCCCTGACGGAGACCATGCAGTCCCCTCATCAAATTTCTTGGTTTGCTTTTAAGAAGGGCAGATTAAACACCCAAACTTTTTCAACTTTTCTTAATGAAAACAAAATTATTAAATCTTTTTCAATATAACCCTAATTTTTTAGGCACTCTTCATGTACCTCACATTTTGTGGTCAACATCATTTCGGCAACCCATTGCATCTATCAGGGCTTAAAGTATACTCCCAGTCAGGGATCGGCTTAACCCCCATGTCAGCCAATCAAAGCACCACCCCTGGCTAAGCCTGCATGCAGTTTTTCCTTTGGATAATGAAGTATATACCCCCAATTTTCATAGTAACCCCATATACTGAAACATTTGGTGCCATGTTGTATCTGGGTACCCTCCTCTTATAGACTCCTCACTAGAACAGGAGAGAAGTTTTAGGTCCGATGTCCCTCCCACTTCCAAAATCAAATCGACCCCCCTGCCTAGTACTAGTTGAAAAGAAAACGCAAATCTCACCGGTGTTCATCCACGCTCACTCTGATATATATAGCGTCCTTGATGAGCCAATCATGATTGGCTTCCTGACCCTCACACATTAAACTTAATGAAATTTCACTCCCAAGTAGCACTGGCATTACTCAATAAGAAAAATGAGTAACTTCCAAATAATAGGCCTACTATGAATAGCTCATTGAACTTGGCACCATAATCCCCTCCTACAAAATGGATAACATGCATGGTCCTGTTCTGGGGACAGCCTACAGGTCCATTACAGATCTAACCTCTGCATTGTACCACTAGCCGTATCCTCAAATTCTGAGCTGTAAAGGGTATCATATTGCTTTCAAATGATATTCTAAGCCTATGTGCCACATAGCCTACTGGCACTCATGCTGGTCTTCTGTTGGCCCTGGTTCAATACTTACTGTGCATTATTACTAGAAGACCTGTTGGTTCTTATTACACATGGAATTTCTCTGCCCTTCTGTGTTCCGAAAACTCAGTTCAGCTTAACTTGGCTAAACTTCGTAGCCCCATACCACGCCAGACGGGAACGTAGTTCTCAGGTCTTGGTGAGGCTGGTACTGTATAATGTTCTACAGCTCTTAACAATTTCGCCAATCTTGCTCTCATAATATGCACTGCGACAGGTACATCGCGCAGACTTTCGTTTCATCTATATCGCGGGGAAAATCACGTTAGAAGAAACGAATTAAACTTTCGACACAAAAAGGCGTCTTCCATTACAGAAGACCCGATGAATAATATAAAGTTTCATGAACCTCAATTGCAAAAATGCTCGATAAACTAATGGTAATGCTGATTCGGTGTGTCCACAGTGAAAAATCTCGTCACCATGCCATTCACTAACGTTGAATGCACTGCGCGAATGGGTTACAGTAAAACGTGTGGAGAACATAAACAGTAAATTCCCTAGATCAGTGATTTGTCCTTCAAACAAGACGCTAGTTCAGTAGTTGATGAGTAAAATAAACCGTCACGTAATTGTCTGGAAGAAAACTAGAAACTTTCAGATTTCAAATTTATACACGAAATGAATGGAGAAATATGCAATGAAGTATTAAATCCCAACAAGTTGTCACTGCTTTGATTTTGTCTCCTTACGACAAATTCATTCGAAAGGATTACACATTTTAGAGAGCTATTATTGACCCGGCTGCCGACGACGTGACTGCTGAAAAGGGTACCAATGCAAGGTTGCCAGGAGCAACAGAGTACGCTAAGGTTGACCTGTTTATTTCCACATGTTACACTGAAAAGAGCTCAATTGACAACTCACACACAGAGCACACAAAAGCTGCAAGATATTGACATAACAGCGTTTCTCAAAACACGACAGTGTGGATTACAAAGCGATTGGATCAAAGAATTCAATGAGATAATAAGTTGGATTGTTCTCTTTTGTTATCTCCCGACTCAGGTAATAACTGTAAGCAGCTTGACTATGGACAGTATACTAAGTGATTCACGCTCAAACCTGTTTGATTCACCGCATGGCTCATACACCATCATTTGCATACCACCTAGAAGGGGGGGGGGAGGGTAGGGTAGGAGACCGAGGACGAGTGTGACATGTTAACAAATAAAAGTGAGTTTAGAGGAGGGGAAAGGCGGTAGGAGTGTCGGAAGTAAAACACTGCAGCTGTTCGGCGTCGAAAACCCTGTGGAACCGCGAATTCCTAGCTGTCTGCCGCATGGGGTGCATCACCCTCAGCCAGGAGTGTAGCCAGGAATTTGCCAAGGCGGAGGGGGAGAAGCAAATTATCAGAGCCGTATATCTAAATATACGGCTCTGCAAATTATCTAAGCGTAGCGCCACCAGTTTGGCGCCAAGCGTTCAAGAAAAATTTTGGCCGAAAATGCCTCCTAGATCGCTGGAAATGGCACTTCCCAGGTCTCGTGAATTGCATCTAAAAATTTTTTATTTCGCATACTAGTTATAACATAAGAAAATCATTACAAAAATACAAAAAATATGCTCAAGGAAGGGGAGGCTTCCCCCTTCATCACCTCCTAAGCTACGCGCCTACCCTCAGCGCCCTGGTGTTGGGGTCCAAGAGTAAATTAAGAAAAGCCCAGAGGTATATATATATATATATATATATATACATATATATAAACTCCCCTCATGATGGAAATATTTATGGCGGACCATGGGCTTAGACAAGACCACCTCCCATAGTTGGATTTGCATCCAACTAGATGGCTGTTCACCCATTATGTGAGGGGCCTTATCTGTGTCAGTTGTAGAGACGAAACCAAAATTCGTGCACAGAATAGGTGAAATTTTGGCAGAGATGAAGAAAAAGTGAAAAGACTACCCAAATTTTCCAAATTTTTGATCGAATTCCCGAAAAAAGTGCAGAAAATATTCGCGCGCGTTGTAGTTATTTGCCAGTACCACCTCTATCAGACTTTCGAAAAGGCTCTGACATGCACAGTTCTAATCACTTCCATATCCAAATTTGATAAGATATGAGTAAACTTGCTAATGGTATACGTAGTATAATAATTTACAGTTCACTTACTTCGCACAGTGTGGTTCTGATTTACCCCAAGAACTGAGTAAAAA
>WURT03175080.1:0-10386 GCA_009936505.3 Holothuria glaberrima | reverse complement strand
CTGAAACACATTGTGGCACAATGATGAAAGAAACAACAAAATATTTAAGTGGAGCTCTTTTTATACAAATAGATCAATCCGCTTTGCCTGTTTCCCCTACCTTTTGCTCCACTCTTATGGAGTAGCGGTTGGCTGATAGCCAGATATGGTTGTATTTATATGCCTGCTGTACTATTCGAAGCGGCAGTGGCGGTGGAACGGGTGGGGGGCCTCGGCCCCAATGAGAAAAGTGAGGGGGCTAAAGGATGTTTATCCCCCCAATATTTGCCAAGTGCAGACATGAGATCCATATTTCAAGGCTGGTTACATGCAGCTTAAAACACTCGGGAAGTCTAAAACCTAGCGGAAGGTGATGGCAGACGCAGTGTCGGGGTGTACAGTAACGTTTCAAAACCAACCACTAACCTAGTTCTAAAGAAAATAGGCGTTGCGATTGATGACTTTAGATATTAGGCCAACCATGTTTGTCTGCAGACCTTGCCGACGTGTGCTTTGCAATGGCAGGAAAACAACCACTTAGCTGTTTCTACCATTCACAAAGAGAAGCAATTACAAAATATGGCTTGCGTATGTAAATGACGTAAAACGGGCGCAATATGATTTTGATTGATGATCCGTGTCAGCCTACATTTTTCTTATATTTTTTTTCATGAAATATGTGGAGGCCCCTTGTTGTGTAGGCCCATGGGTAACTGCCCACGTTGTCCATTCCTAAATCCGGCCCTCGAAAAAGCTTGGCTATTTCATAGGGTAGTCCAGGTGGTTTCAATAAAATGTATATGTTATCCCCGATATCATCTACAACTCCCACAGTTTTCCTTTTTTTTTTCTTTTTGCTCTTAATGATTACATACATTTGTTTTTGTGTATGCCTACCAAAAATGTTCGCCCGAACACGCCCAAACACTATCATGGAGCAACTCGGCTCTTAAAGTATTAAGTGATATTATGCAAAATATGCCCTGCAATGGCATGGGATAACTAGTTTCCTTCTTGCCCCCTTCTCACCACCCCCTCGACATAGGGGCTTGGGGTCGCTGGCATGGCCCGGCCCCTGTAGGGAAAATTCTGTCGCCACACACGGTCGATTTACTTATTTTGGTTTTCAAGAGGGTCATTCCTGCGATAAAACGCAAAATGCTGGGTACTCTATGCCCCCTCTTCCTCGGTTCCGTTACTTACAGCTATATATAGTACAAACCCTTTCCACCTTTCCAAGTAACCTAGTAAGTAGAATACATGGATTTATGTAAATGTCGGGAATTTCATCTCATTTCGCTTAACCTAGTCAATGTTCTCTTGTGTCTGTCGTGCGGTACGACTAAGTAACTCGAGGAGGGAAGTAGGGGCATGACCTTAAGCGAAGGGGCATGACCTTAACCAGAACCAATTCGAACACGATGATACCCCAGCAAATCGGGAATGGGTCCGCTTAAGGGCACCAGAAAGCTTTGATACTTCGAGCTCTGCAGGTGCATAGTGAAGGGGCGATGGAGGGGACCCCTTATTGGGTGTATTTTTCCAATGTAAGTTATGCTCGATAAGGCCCAACGGCCTGGGCAATTGACCTATGCAGGCTTTTAATGAACACAGATTCTTTTTAGTGTAGGCTAACCCCCACCCACGCCCCCCAAAAAATGCGCGCTTCGCGCGCTTTGTAGTTTTCCAGTTTAGATTCTGGGAAAAACATTAAATCAACTTGGAACTATGTTCCCCTGATATATACAAATGTTATGAAATATATGTCTAGAAAGTGCATGGTCGGGTACACAGGTTTCCTTCAAATCCCTCAGTCACCAACTCCTGGACAGCATCAGGTCTGTCGGGGTTTCGGGTTGCTGCCCCCCCCCTCCCCGTCGAGCAAATCCTGGCGCCACCCCTGGATTAACTGCAGCTGTAAAGGTTAGTATGTGCGCGTGTCTGTACTTGTCGGTATGTCCACATAGTTAGAACAGGATACACTGTCTTTCACTGTGACATTGTACTCGTCTTCAAATGATGTACTGCATGTGTATGGTATGTATACATAGCGCGCTCAGACAACAACGCTCACAATAATACGCTCTTGCGCAATCACGAACCTGAAGATTTTTATGTTTATATAATGTTTAAATATAGCCCCCTCACAGAAACTAAGCTTTACAGCTGAAGTCGACCGCAAGTCAAGGGCGTAAATAACTTCTAAAAAAGGGAAGGGGCATGATCTTAACCAGAACCAATTCGAACACGATGATACCCCAGCAACTGGGGAATGGGTCAGCTTAAGGGCACCAGAAAGCTTCGATACTTCGTGCTCTGTAGGCGCATAGTGAAGGGGCGATGGAGGGGACCCCCTTACTGGGTGTATTTTTCCAGTTGTTGTTATTGCTCATATTGCTTATTTGGTACATAGATGGACAACTTTGTATGCAAAATGAAGTGAAACAAACATTATAAATATACCTTACTTCTTGACGTGCTCCATCTACACCAATCTTGTGCACGAGTTTGGGTGGAATTATTGTTCCACAGCCTTAGCAAACTAACCATCATCCACTCCCTGATCCTCAAGCCCCCTGTATCGATAATCCTGGCCCTCTGTTATTCAGTCTGAGTAGGGCTATCATTTAAAGCGTCAAACTGGGGTTTTATTTACTTGACTATCCAATGTAATTTAAAGGTTAAATGCACCATTCTGATGCCCATATTTTTGAAATACCGCAGAGCTACCAGGGGCTTCCTCCAGTCCCCATGGACCAACAACGCCACATTTCCCCTAGACCTCACCAGGGCCCTACAATGGCCCCACGGAGTCACACCGCTAGGAGTGATTTGCACAATATCCCAAAGTTCTTTCACTCTCATGCCAAACTGTTGAGGAATTCTTTTTGCACCTCATGATGGGACGAATAGGTAATAGGAGCGTCATCGGCAAAGGTTAGGTCTGTCGGACTAGGCAGGGGTCACATCATCTAAACCGGCTCGATTGGCAATACGAATGATATGCATGCTAACGCGCTTAAGCGCGTCTTTAGCGCAGAAGGCGCTAGATGTCTGACTTTGGAGGTGAACAGGAAGCCGCACTGTATTAACTGGAATACGGCTGACGTCTCCCATTTGGTAACGTCATAATATAGCATATGTATTCATTTTGCTGCACGTGTTCGACATTGCCCAGTGAGATAAAGAGATTTAGGGCAAAACGTCAGTTTCTGCCGGGGATATCAGAACGGGTCTAACATATAATTTACATGCCGCATTTGTTCTCGTACTGTAGGTTTATTCAAAGTACACTGTTTTTCGCTGAACGTACTATTGATAGTTGTTTCGCGGAATTGCTTTGCCATGGCGGCCCCCAAGCAGGCTTCATCCGACGTCAAGAAACCAATGGCTGTTTTACGTTATGACGCAAAAGTCAGACATCTAGCACATCGGCGCTAAAGGCGCGCTTGCACGCGTTAGTATGCACATCATTGGGGAATACTAAGCAGGTAACACGGTGATTAAAATATTACCACAACGTTCCGCCGGGGCATTTAGGGGCCAGCCCCCTACCCCTTGGCTTGGCCCCTGTCCTGCGGACATAACCAGGCCCCTGCGCAATAGCATACTTGGTTTGATATTTCTCTCAACATATAGAGTGGAAAAAGTTGCTCTTAGATTCCCAATTCCCACAGGTTACGGCGTAGTGGATCAGAACAGTGAGAATTTTCATGACCACCAGAACCTGACGGCTTATTTAGGTCTCAAATCACATCTGATTAAAAGTCTCCCATGGATTACTCCTACTCCTTTCCATGACACAATGACTGCCAATTAGAG
Organism: Holothuria glaberrima; assembly: GCA_009936505.3. Classification (NCBI taxonomy): domain Eukaryota; kingdom Metazoa; phylum Echinodermata; class Holothuroidea; order Aspidochirotida; family Holothuriidae; genus Holothuria; species Holothuria glaberrima. The sequence continues at coordinate 6,585 of WURT03175080.1, read as the reverse complement.
GTATATTATACTATCGTATTTAGAGGTATAAATATTGTAGTGTGTTGCTGCGTTAATTATGATAGTTTCAATATGGCTCAATAATGTTGTTTGGGGGGGGGGGCACAAGTGAAGTCTGCATGTGAAAATCAAGCTCTTTGTATGAGCACTCTCAGAAATGGTAGAACCTACAGAATATTAGAAATTTGAACTACTCAATAACTCCCAAAACTCAGGTCATAACAACGATAGCTTTCTAAGTCTTTATCCTAGCTGTTTGTATAATTAAATGACTTGGGAAATATTCTATGAAAATTTTAGTTTCTCTATCGGCCAAAACTTAGGGCCTTCTTGACTTGGTTTGGCCCCTGTCTGGTTACCAGCCTGACCTTTACACAATCCTGTTGAGATTTTGAGTGTGTTTCATGTTCAGCAGCGAAGAATCAGGGCTCTGAATTTGCCACACAATATGAATGATAGGTCAATATTTTTTATGGACGGTAGGCCTATTTTGTAACATTAAGTTCATTTTCCGCCAAAGTTTCTAGTTTATGCCCTTTAAAATGTTACCTTTTTTCACAAAATTTAGGCCGATTTCTCTTTGGCCTACATTTGGCCTTTGACCTCGACCCTTGACGACCAGAAAGCACTATTTTAAAAATTTCCATATCTTCTTCATGGCATGTGCGCTTTAATTACATGTTTTAACAAAGCAAAAATAGCAGACAAAAGTCTTACGTTATTTGTCCTTTGACATTATGACATCAAAATAAGCTTGTAAAAGCAAACGTTTTATGAACTTGATCACACACAAAGAGGCACACACACAAAAAGGCACACACACATACACAATCAGAAACTCACACACAGCTACACATTTCTTTTGTTAGGTGAAGCATATTATCACGTTTTCCATAAATACATGTGTGGAGATGAACATGGACTCTACATGAAAGATCGTGGTAGCAAAATTCATAAGCACATGTTCTAGTCGAGCACCAAGTACTGTCCGAAGCTGAGCATGGTGATCGTTTTTTGGCCTTTTGGTTAAGATCATGTGTTGTATCTGTCCTTTTCAGCCAGTCAAGAACGAGACCACGCATGAAAGACCCATGATGTAGAGGTCTGAAGGTCATGAGGGTGGTCACTTTCAGTCTAAGTGTCGCATGGAGACGTAGCTCCTTTTGGGAGAAGAACCCCTTCGGGAATAAATGTTTGGTTTTCCCTGCGGCTCTTCGCCAGAGAGTTCAGGGAACTTTGGAAAAAGTATATTCTGATCGAGTTGTGTTGAATCATGGAGCTACTACCTGGTCCAAGTATTAAGCTCCATGGTTGAATGAGACCATTTTCCTTTGCGTTTAACGCCCTTCTGTGTTGAAGTTATTCAATAAAGTGATATGAATGAATGCCTCTCCTTGGAAACAAACACTAAAAAATCCACTCTGACCTATATATTGTAGTACGTTCACAATAAAACTCTGCGAGGCATTAAGTCACCATTCTTTACCATATTTCTTTCAGACAAAAATTCATGTTCAGACGTAGTTCTATTCATCAATTTCTTTACATCTTTTATTTTAGTTGCTTGCAATGAAATTGCTATTAACTATTTTTAGAGGACGGCAAACTGTTGTTACCTCAGTACTCAATTGAATAACTGACAAGCGATCAGTGGATTCTACAAGCAGGGGACCCAAACTCCAAGCAGGTATTTTCCCAATGATCGCGTGAGGCTTGTGCTATCAGTCAAAACAATTAAAATTCTAACTCTATTCATAGTAACCTTGTAGAACCGATATTGCGATTTATCGATTAGGCGTACTGATATAAATATGAAGACGGACGACATTTGTCTCAAACGAGTCCCAGCAAACAGCCTATCTTTGTAGTCTAGGGGCGAATTGAAAAGGGGGCTCCAAAAATTTACCCAAACTGGACAATTTTGTAAAATGAGCCGACTATGCTAAAAGTGATGCATATGATGTAACTTTCGGTTTCCGCAGGTTGGTTGGTACTGTTTTTAAGTTCCCGAACATGCAAATTTTCAAGATCAATCTTCAAAACAGTCAAGTTCTTAATAATTTGTTATTTTTAATATACTCTAGTATGATTGTCCTCACAATATCTTACAAGTCAAAATGAGCAATTTGTACAATTTTCTAAGCTTTCAAATTTTATAGAAAATTAAGGGGTAATAAATCTTTTAAAGAGTGCTTTCATGGCAATTTGTCAATATACGTGAACTAGATTAGTGTCATGGCGTAGACTACCGCGATACCCCATGTATAAATACTTGTCCGTATAAAAGTATTCGAACATGATGACTTTGATCAACTGATTAAGGCAGGCAGCTTTTTTGCTCGGAAAGTCATGCAGTCATACATTTTAGCGTTACAATGTAAGGAGTTTAAGCATTTTATTGTTTAATTATACATATATATATATATATATATTCTGCTACTGGATTTGGGCAAGAGCAAGGGATGACCACATATGGTTCCTATAGCTTTATGGCGCGTGAAAAATTGGAAGTATGTAACGGCCTTATGTTAAGGTCCGTTCACATTTCAGTATAGCGCTATAAAGCTATGAGAGTTGAACTCTGTTAACCGCTGAGCTTGGTTCGTGATTGACCCTGAAGAGCAAGGCACGGCCATTTACAGCTTTAACAGTTTTATACCTGAAAATTTGAAAGTATAACGTAAGTCTGTTGACAATTTGCAGATTTCGTTGTCTAGTAACCATTTGCATTTCCTTTTGAAAGTTGTTAGGTCTAGAGATGTTTCTGACTATTGAGAGACCTCAATAGTATAGATATAATTGTCATATTCGAACGAGTCGGGGGTCGAGGATTGCAGTCTTTAGGAGTATTGGGGAAATACTCTTTTTCGAAATGACTGATAAAAACAAATCGGCGATAAGTCGGGTAATAAAGGTTTTTCATGGGTGAAATGATTCAGTCCTTCAGAATGGTACCCCGTAGAGCGGACTCTGCTTGCCTAGTCCCTCTGCTTCACTGAATAAGGAATATGCCTAACAGCCTGCTACGTAAGCGACTAGAATGGATGTTGCATGCACCCATAGTGATTGTTATATGAAAGAAATTCAGTTTGTTCACCGGTGAATACAATTCTAATAAGTTGTGGTTGTAAAGCAATAATTAGAATTTGTCATCCATGATTGCGAAGCCAGTGAATAATATTTGAATTGGTATAGATGCTGTTTGTCGAGTTTGGACTTAGAAATGCCACATATCCACAACAAGACCCGATTTCATATTGTAAAGAATAATCTTTACATAAAATTATCCACAACTCTTGAAGCATTGGTTTGTTTTTTGCATAAATTCAAGAAGGTAATATTTCAGAGGCAGTTAAGCCTTTGGAAATTTCATATATATGCTCCTGCGTGCATTTTTGTAAAGTTATACAGACAGTGGCATTATCAGACTTTTCAAAGTGGAAGTTGGCACTGGGGGCACAATGTTCCGCCTGAGGGTTACACCAACATGGAGACTGAGCCGAGAGACCCCGTGGTGACGGGAAGCGCTCCTTTGTAGGCGTAGAAGTCTAAAACACCCGCTGTAGGGTCCCTGGTAGCAGGGGCGTATAGCGAAGGTGTAATCTTTGGGGGGGGGGTGTAGAGATCATGTTTTGCCGACAGATCTGGTGATGCGTAATACGAGCGCCAAGCGCGAGCTTTAGCGGGTGGGGTCCAGGGGCCCGCCTTAGGGCCCCTGGTGGGGTCCAGGACAAAGCCCGGTGGGGTCAGGGGCGAAGCTCTGAGGTTTTAACATATTTCTGGGTAAAAATTTAAGTCACAGGATAGGTATATTTTGGTTCATGATACATTAATCAATGCAAAGATTCCAAATAGTTTGTGTTAGGCTATTCCTCCCGTCATGCCACTATGCGTTCAGCATTTCGACAATAGACTCGTCAGGCGTTCAAATACGGTAGGTGATCAAAATAGGCGAATATGCTTCGAACACCGGGATGCACTTCAGTAACGTCCCCAGGGTGTCTCTCAAGGGGGCCACGCAGAATGTCGTGTGATCGACGGCCCGGGGAGGGGTGTAAGGGGAGGGGGTGTAAGGGGAGGGGGTGTAAGGGAAAATTTTTGAAAAATTAGATGTCCTTACATGCAATCTGGTGCCACATATGCTACATTTTGAAGAAGAATTTGTTTATAAAAAAATTACGTATTTTTAGAAACTAAATAACAAAGTGCATCGGTGAGGGGGGGATGATGGCTCAATGCCCCCTGCGTACGCCACTGATGCGTTCTATATCAGTTACATTTTGGTGTTCAAAAGTTGAACGCCTGAGTTTGCAGTGAAGGGAAGTCACGCGCGACACGCATTATTTTTTCCCATGATGTTTGTGGGTAAACCGGATCCTCAGGAATTTGCAAAATGTGTTTGAAGTCAAGGTTAGAGTTTAGAAAATGGGCTAAGGATACCCTCTCTATGGCAATTGGGTGCTGTTAATCACATGGTGATGATATAAGTGAGGTACAGTGTCATCCAGTGTGTTTTCCAAGAATGTCATATGCAGTGTCTTAGCTAGGACGTTTTCTCAATGCGACATTTACTGATCTGTGGCCTTGGGGAGGGGTCTAAGGGGAAGGGTGTCCCCTCCCCTTTGGAAAATTTTTGTAATGTGACAGGTGCCTAGATCGCAAATGGTGCAATATTTGAGTGTATTTCTGCCCTAATGAGGAACCAAAAAATCTTGGTGTCAAGTACTTTACTACATGAAAATATTGCGCAGCGGACGTTATACACGGAATCAGTCTACTTTCTGAACTTCGAGATGAAAAGTAGGATAGTGGGACTCGGATGTTAAAATAAAGGCTTGTGAATTAGGAAGTCCTGTATCAATTAAAGCAGATAGATATGATATGCTGGCAGCAAGGAACTGGCAAAATTATTCTGGTGAGGCTGATTCTATCAGAATTTGCTTGTCTGATTTTTTTTGTGCGACATTTGTCGTCGTTAATGCGACATTGTCGCACAAATAGGGCTGGCTGAAACACTGGTCATATGACCGAAATAGCGCGCCTATACACAATCCTTAAATTCCATTTTTTTCCCCGAGTTGCTGAAGGACTCGGTCACTCGCCCAACTACACCGACGGCCGTTGATACGGTCGTCACATGCATGATGAATTTGCCGACGGGCCTTCAACTTGAATAGGCCAACTAGATGAAGAGCCGAAAATCGAAATAGCCGATAACAGACTGCCCGAGCGTTCCCGTTCTTTCTTTCTCTTTTCTTTTCTTTCTCTCTATTTTTTTCTTTCCATTCTCTCTCTTCCTTTTCACTCCCTTCCTTCCCTTTCCCTTCTTCCCTTTTCTTCCCCCTCCTCTTTTCCTTCCCCTCTCCCCTTTTTGCCGACAGACCGAAAATTCGCCGACGGTGACCAAATATTGGGGTGGTGTGACACCCCCACACCCCCGCTCGCTACGGCCCTGCCTGGTAGGGTCCAGGGACAACGTCTGGAGGGCTAAAGGTGGCTAAGCCCAATAAGAGGCTCTGGGATATTTACAAAATTGTAGCAATTAGAATGAAGCGTTTAACTATCTCGAAAGAGAATTGGATGGGTACTAACAAGACCAACACAATAAAAATCACGACCCGATATTGTTTTGTTAGCTGAACTCACACTAACGTTTTAATGATGGGGGCATGAGTGGAGGCGATGATGGATCATGTTAAGGTTTCATTTGGCTTCAGAACGATAAATCAACTGTCATTCGACTCAAACTAACTAATAGGAATTAATGTTGATACAGCTACGTTCCAGGTGTACGGCACGAAGGGGAACCCTCACATTGAAGCATCGAAGGTGCTGCGGCGAATCCGGGACCTCGCCGGAAAATGTGGAAGAAAAGACGCCCTTGTATGTGATTTAGTGCAGGTTTTGTGTGCCTTTAATTATAATATATTTTCTGCATTTCCTTAAGCAATAAATGAGATAAAGGGTGGCTAAGCCCGTTGAGACAACCAGGGGCGGACTGGCCCACCGGGATACCGGGAAATTTCCCGCGGGGCCCCACCAATTTGTGGGCCCCTTTCGTCATATACCATAAGTTTATTCAGCGACTTGGGGGCTTGTTTAACTAAAACCCTTGATGACCTATAGTTTTGGGGCCCTTTGGAGGGGCTCCCAGGACGAACGGAATGTGAAATCCACCCCAAAAAGTGCGATTTTGGGCCAAAATACATGCCCAAAGGATGAAATCATAACTCGCTCAAGGGTAAAGCTATGGACACGTTTTTTTTTGTTTTTTTTTTTTGTTTTTTTTGTTGTTTTTTTTCTCGCTAGCTGATTATGCTCGAGAAAAGCCGTTGTAGGAAATTCTGCATTTGCGCGCTCTTACCTAACAGATAACCCTAGTCTTGAAACTTTCAGAAACTGTCTGACCTGCTGTTACTGGTTTTGTACAGGTATGTACTCAGTGTATCTTCCTATACATCTCTTTTCAAAGTCTATGAGTATTTGTTAACCCTCGCATTCTCTCATGTGAGTTGTGAAATAGATGTCAGCAAACTCCGAGGAAAATCTGGAAGCATTTATGCTAATAGGTATCGAAACAGATCT
>WURT03175058.1:0-10386 GCA_009936505.3 Holothuria glaberrima | reverse complement strand
TATTTGAACTGTATTTGAAACCGAACTTGAACTTGAACCGTATTTGAAACTGTATTTGAACTTTACATTTTTACCTGGTTGACACTATATAACAAGTTCGTGTTGGTGTGTCGTTAAATCTGATCTAACTAAGTAACTAACTCCTTAGTTGAGTCATGGAAGTACTTCTGTATATACTTCCATTGAAAGAGCACTTTCCTAGTCACACCAGCAGGGGCTTAGACTTTTCATAGGTAGGACAACACACTGCTTGTGCTCATTTTGGAAATCTGGGGTTAGACAATGACAGTGACCATAACCTACAGCACAATGCACATGAATTTTTTTTTTTTTTTTTCAGTCTGAGAAGATTGTAAATCAAGTCATCCTTTCTAGATCAAATCAAAGCAATGGTTTTAGTGGTTTTGTGTTTTGAAAACTCAGCAGTATGCACACCACTTCTCTGATCTAATAAGAAGTCTTAATATGATCTGTCATAAGTTGTGTGTATCTTCCATACTCTGTATGCCAAGTGCAATTTTTCTTCCAGACATCCTACAACTTGTTTTGCAACGAAAATGTGAAGAGGCTTATTGAGTCTCAAATGAAAGCACACCTTCTACAGTATTTGGTATGATATCAATTAGAGCTGAAGACTGCATGTTTTCTTTCCCTGTGTAGTATGTACTGTACTAGCTGTGACATCATTGGTATAAAAAGACATTGCTTGTACAGCATATTATGGACATACCTGCAAACTGTGGGAATACATGTACAGCACCAGAAAGTCAAGGCAAATAGAAAGAAAGCCCAATGGATCATAATATGGTTAAACTTATCTGACTGCTTCCAAAACAGATTAACAGAACCTTTTTGAATCTAATTTCCTTCTGTGTTATTCAATTGTAAATGTAAGCTACAATTCAGTGCTTTGTGTATTACAGTCTAACATACATGTGCTTTATACATTATTAAGTCCTCTGTAGGTAGAGAACCTACAATACTGTTTTTTTTATTTATTTTTTTTTTGATAAGATAAGAAATATCCAACAGGCAAATATTACATGTACAGTAGGTAGGCCTATTTGTTAAATTACTCTGTGTTCACAGAGGAATGTAGGTTTAATCATGAACCTGCCTTTAATCTTTCAGGTTTTAAATTTTTCTTTATCAAGTGTGTGCTGAATTTCAAACTGCTTAGGCCCATTGGAGAGCAGAAGTTTTCTCTCTGTCATCTTTTGGTTGCAGTTTGTTCTCACTTGTCATATGATTCAATCACAAATATTTCTCATAGGGCTGGAAAATAAGATCAACCATAAAACGTTTCATGATTGTCAGGTCGTTGCCAGAAGGTGGAGGCCACATTTTATGTACAACTGCCACAGACAGGCAGAAAAATATTGCTGTCTTATTTTTTTTTTTTTTATTTTATTTTAAGCTCCCGCAAAATGGTTATGAGTCCGTGCACATTAACTTATTGTTTGGACAACAGTTTTCCTTACAGCATAACAGTAAATGGGGAAAATGTTCAGTTTACATTATAAGTATTAAGCAAAGTAGAGGGAATTTACAGAAAGCTGTGATGGGAATTTCCTGAGGCCTACTGGTGGGGTTACATGGATAGTGATAATAACAGACCTACATTGACAGCTGTCCGTATGTTACATTATTGTACGTATAGAAAATTGGAAGTACTGTAAATTAGTTCTTTATTTTAAGAAAACTCTCTTGGATTATAGTAAATCTACGTCACCTGTCATTACCTCCTATTTACACATGTAATCCCCTTTAACCCGCAGTAAAACCCTGGTAAACCAATTGAACATTGGAGGAGGGCGCCCTCCTGGTGGAGCGTGCCAGCTCCCAAGTTCTCTTCTCGCCTGCCATCAAATGGGCAACAGGCAAGTTTTTGAGTGTGAAATTCCATACAAGTCAACAGAAATTTGTGTTTTACTTTACAAGTGTATTGGCTTAAAATACCCATATGTAGTACATCAAGCTGAGCTTACTTGCTTTAAATGCTCATTGAATATAAAGTTGTCTTCTTGGCATAGAGCATTTATATTTGTCAGATGTCTCATACTGCTGCCTGCTGCATCTCTGTATGTACGAACAATACAGCATTAACAGCAGTCTAAGGTAAGCAACCGATCTGCAAAATGTTGGCTTACCATTTAGAAGCAAGCACTGAATTATCTAGCCTACATCAGTCAAACTTTTACTCTGCCAAATTGATTTCTCGCCCTCATCATGTGATGTTGGACAAAAACACTTAATAGTTGTAGGCTACATCATTTTTTGTCTACCTGGGTTTTTTTTTTCCCCACCTCTTTCTCTTGATTCACTCTTGTTCAAACAAATAGGCCTATCAATTTACATAAGGCTCCACATTTTATATGGATTTGTTCACCTGACAATCAATATTTTCTGGTTTGTTGAGCCTACTTCAAGTAATAATGCTGTATGCATATCACTCCAGACAACATACTTCCCTTGTAAAAACCAGTCACCTTAGTATTTGCCTGATCCCGCAGCAGACATTTTTATATCTTACTTTATCATTATATTGAGACAGTGCTCATTCATGTAAGATTGTTAAACAATGTATTCCAAAAAGATGTATTGTATCAGTGAGTGAGGGTTCTTCCTGCTGTTTGGGTACTTTACACATTAACTTAGAATAAAATTTTTGATCTTGAGTCCACTGTGACAGTTGTTACTTCACAGTACTGTCCCTTTCTACAGTAGTACAGCTCTCTCAAGAGTGAACGTGAAATGTCATATGCAACAGGTTTCATAATAAACAGAAAGAATATTATGCTAAAATTACATGAAAGGAGCAAAATGGGCTTTCAGTTAAATTTTATTTGTTCTTTAAAACATCAAAGTATGAGGAGAGCTCAAACTACTATAGACTGAATTATTGTTTAAAATAAAATTTTGTGGAAGGAAGCATCTTGAAAGTTTTATTAGCCAAGTATAGAACCACTTGTTTTGCCTCATGTCAATAAAAATCTGCACAAGGTGACATTTGTATCGATGTTAGTTTTGGAGTGAAAGTCAAGGTATAGATGAGAAATTACTAAAGGAAGTAGTTACTTATTAAGTGTGTAATTTTAACTTCAGTTTTGTAGGTACAGCAGACAATAGCTTACATAAATTATTTAGGATTAGGCCTATGTACATAACTATTGCCTTCCTGAATTAATCTAAGGCAGCAAAGTATAGGGGCAGTGACTTTGTACATTAAAGGCACAGCTCTGTATTGCAAAGTTAACTACATTTTAATGAGTCCTCCATTCCCCCTTATTTCTGTCACTGTTGGTTTGTCATTGTCGTGACCACCATTTGAAGGAAAGGAGGAAATGATGAGATAAGAGAAATGGGGGCTGCAATAGCTTGTAAGCAAAGTAAGTATGTGTTGTTTGTGGAATGACTCTGGGAAAGGGATTTCACTAGACCTGAGGAGAGGGGTGCCTCCACTCCTTACAACTACAGTCTGTACTGTATGTGTACTATGTAAGCTCTGCTGTTGTTTGCCATGCAGGGCAATCGTCTATTGCACAAAATTATAAACCAGTCGTAAAATTTCATTTATAATGTACAGGATTGTTAAGTACAGTGCGGTAAGTATGTAATTCTTATGTTTTATGAAAAAAACTGACTTCATAAGGCATAAGTAGCCAGAGGTTTGCAAAAATTTTTTCTCTTTTACCTTTACTGCTCATCAACAGAATTATAGGTTATAGCCTACATCGTGGGGTCAGGAGAAGGGGAGAAGGCAGTAAAGGCACTTTCCCCCTTTCACTTGAACATTTCAAGGTAAAAATTTTATCACATCAGACTTTGAAATCTTTGGTTACTAAAAATGCAAAACCATTGTTTAGATAATTGTCTGGCACCAAAATGGCAATTTTTGGTAACATTGGAGGCACTTTTATTTCTCCACTTTGCATTGTACACTTAAAGTGCTGACCAGTGTTTACGCAAGGGCTCAGAAACGGGGGGGGGGGGAGAACTTCCCCCTTCCAAATTTTTTTGGAGGGGATTTCAAATTCTAGGAGGGATTTCCAGAAATTATAAATCAGTGAAATGAGCGAATCAGTTATTTATTAATTAAATAGGTCGTGGTATTGTATGACTCATTGATTTCCGATTGTTCTTCTGTGTCGTATTCTCACAGACAAGTTTAAGAGTTCCAAATTAACATGAAGTAAGCCTATGTAGGAAAATAAAAAAGTGTGGACCACAAGGTCTGCATGGGAATTTCCTGCAGACAATTATTTTTGTTGCGGGACTTGGAAAGTCAGTGTGGGAATAGCGCAATCGCTCACCTTAATACTGGTGTTGATGGTGGTGCTCTGCTTAACCTATTGCATCCCTGCTGAAAAACCATGTGTGAATTGCAAGTTCATAGTATTGGCCTTTATGAAATTTCACAAAAAAGTTTTAAATTCCAGAAAAATATGCTGCTATGTTGTAGATAAAACTTGATCAATAGCAATACAATGGGAGGCAAGACAATGGGAGGCTTGAGTAAGTTAAGTAATGAACAAAGGGCATTTGATTGTGGTTGTTATTATTCAGTTGATGCTTCAAAGTTACCGTAATAAGCCTACATGCTAATGGGGTACTGGTGGGGGGGGGGCAGGGGCCTCCTTAAAGTTTTTGATCAATTTCTCTTCTGAGTACACCCCTACTTTCTCACCCTTTGAGCACTGTAGTCAAATAGTAATAATAAATCTCACTCTGCCCACGATCAACCTGATACTTCGATCGTAATGAATCTGTGTGGCCATCCTGAGCCTGAATTTTCTAACTTACAGTAAACAAAACTATAAAGGGGCCTTTAAGACTTCTGCCATGGCTTCATCAGTTAAAAATTTCCCTGCTAATTAGAGGAAAGGAAATAATTAGCAAATGACATTAATTTCTTTTGACAAGCGCACCGTCCAAAGACCATATTTTGGAAAGGGTGTCGACTGTCAAGCCAAGTTCAAGAAAGATTACAGGTTTGTGACAGTATATATTCCTAGTTGATATACTTCATGTAGGCTATTTCAATTAGCGCCAACAACTCCGTGCTATTGTAATTGTAAAATATTGTCTTCTGTTTTGAGTCATTCAACAATATTTGGGAAATAGTTGCCAGTATATCTCAGAACTTGGATTAATGATTAAGTTCATGTACAGTAAATATTTACTTCATTTTTAAAGTAGATATCTAGTTTCATACGTAATTGCATGACTTATATACAGTACTGTATATGTTCAATTTATATTCTTCTATTAGGTGTGGTGGCTGCTGTATATTGTGGTATAACATTCATGATATCCTTTAAAGGGGCTCATTGAGTTGACATTGATTATTTTTGGGACAAGTCTGAAGGAAAACATTGCATGGCAATCCTTCTAATTAGCCTCATTACTCATGTTTCACTTCCTACAGTTTCTGAAAATGTGAGAAATTGTATTGTTTTGTGGAAAGGGATTGCATATGATTACTACATAAAAAAGTGTCTGGTCACAAAGTTGCAATAAATGATTTTAATCATTAATTACCCTATCATAGCCATTTCAGTTGTGAGTCAGATGTGCAGAATCTCTTAGTTTGATCATTTATCATCAAGATGTGAGTAAATTTCAACAGTTGTGAAATAAATCATGAATTTTGTGAACCAACTCAATATGCCCTTTTAATTCACCTTTGCGGCATTCACATTTCTTCATGAGGAAAGGAAGATGTGGTGTCTCAATCATCAGGAATGAGTTACAGTAATTGTGAGAGAGTTGGCGGGATTGGGGGGGGGGGTTGTCAGAGAGAAATCAAAGGGTCTCAGTGGGGTGTATAAGGGGGTGGTGGCAAGAAGTCTTTTTTTAAGGTCAAATACTTTTTGAAGTGGGCCATACATTCATACATGTTCATTGTTTCTTATGTGAATTGTAATAAGGTGGCAAATGTGAATAACAGTAGTTGCATATGGGCTAATTAATGTTCTAGGTTCTTACCAATACTGCTCATGGTTTTTCAGGATGTAATCTGCTGGGGGATAATGTGTTTTCCAACATAAATGCTAGTAACAATGTATTCCCGACATTTGTTAAATAAAAGATATCCATAATATTAAAATATAGGTCTAACAGTTACTCATATGTAGGCCTAACAGTTAAGCTGAATGCACACGGACGACAGAAAACGTGAAACACGAGACAGGAAACATGTCTCATGTTAACGCGAAACAAGCACTTCATCACAAAATGAGTGTTAAGCTAAACATGTGTTTCGAATGAAAACGCTAATTTTGGTTTTCCTCTGGTGCACACGGACATCAGCGCAAAAAATGTGTTTTCTAGTTCGTGTTTCGCGTTTCTGTTGTCCGTGTGTATTCTACTTTACTCACATTTTTCATTTTGTCATATATACATATAAACCTTCAACAAATGGTGGTTAAGTTACAGCAAAGTAAGAATTATTGGTCTCCAAACTTTGCTTGTTTAAATTTCAGGTGGTAAATGGCAGGACAATCACACAAGCTTTACAACATCCTCTGCTTCCTTCATTGATCATATTCAATGAAAGTTTATTTTGATAAAATAATTGGATTGGCTTTTTGACCTTTTGGTTAAGTCTATGTAAACCATATTTCTTGGTTTGGGATAGCCTATTAATCATGCATAAACATATTTGGCTCCTCTTAAAAATAAAAGAACTCTGCTTGTCACTGAAGGGGTTCTCCAGATGTGGGAAGTCAGTGTTGTGCACAAGTTAGATAAGTATTATGTGTGGACATTCAAAGAAATTGGAGGCATGTGGAATACTGTTTTAGAAATTCTTCTTATAACAGATGTGGTAATCCAGAAATAAAGTGCAACTTTCCAGTCACTGTCTCCCTTTATGAGTTATTTGTAAGTGCAAATATTAACCTGTATGCTCATCTATCCTAACCCACTTGATGTGGAAGATTCAGAAAGCCCTTTGGAAAGCAGGCAAAGGGGGGGGGACTAGGAAGGAGGGGAATTTTGAAGGGAACATGTGGGAGGGGGATTGAGGAGTTTGCTGCTTGAAATATAATTCAAATAAAGGAATTATTAATAAATGCAGGATGAGCAAAGTTGAATCCATACTCAACACTTTGGATCAATACAGTTTGCACATTACTGTATGTCATTCATATAAAGCACTCAGAGACTGCAAATATGAAATGTGCTGTAATCCTTTGTATGTTGATACTATACAATTGTTCTCATGATCGTATTTATGGCTGTATGCAAAATTTTTTTCTGTAGGGGGCAACAGGCAAAGCAGAGCACCACCAACAGTTGTTGTTGAGTGTACTGTACTGAGAGAAAAACTGCCAGAAATGCTTCCCACACAATCTATTGGCCATGTTTTAGAACCAGTGGTTTTAAAGGTAGAGTTAATAAAATTTTACTTGGAATATCTTGGGGGGAGACTGCCCCTACTATGTATGGCCATGCTCATGGTTCAGAACTTTCCAAATACACGAGCCAGTTGACTTGATTGAAGCATGTGTTACTGATTCATAAAATCATCCCCCAAAATATTGGTTCTTGTTTAACTACAAGTAGAGTATTTGTAGAAAATTGGTTATTAAACCATTTTGGTCATAAAGCAAGTGTTCTGTGGATGTTCTTCCTGCATACACAGCTGACTAGCAGCATCTTTCAAATTGATAAAGCATTCATTTGGAGTGGAAGTACGTTGGATAAGTAGCAGCTGGTCATCAAAGCTTGTCTGCACCATTCAGAAATAGTCACAGGGAATGTGAAGAATGGTCTAACCAGTATTTGAAGACCACCCAGCTGTTTGGCCCCTTAGACCTTAAAACCTTGATGTCATGGTTGGGTAATCATGATAAAAAGCAAAGGAATTATACAATGGAAGACAGCTTTCTTTTAGAAACAAAATCAACTCTAACAGAATTATTTTCTACAAATGACAACATACATGCCTTTATATTTGAATCAAGGACGATTACTTGTTTCCTTTAAAATGTGTGATAGTTGGTGCCTATTGGGCAACTAGTGTTTGGCCTTTCTTTGCCTGGTCTCTCAATTCTTATGAGGAAAGCTTACTCCTGGCATGACCTTCAGAACCACTAGTTCTGATGGGGACAGCTACAGTTACAGTATTTGTAAAAGATGTGAATGAAACATTTGAATTCGAGAAGATATATGGAGCTGGTTGGGGTTTGCGAGGAGTGGGGTACAGATAGGACTATTATGTTGGGACAGCTGCTGGTTAGGGCTGTGACCATGCAGAGATTAATCACAAAATGATCACACATGGAAGAAGCCTACAGTAAAAACTGCTTGGAATTACAAGTTTTTTTTTCACATTCTAAGCTATTTTACTGTCCACCTCAACATTTGAGAATTTTCCCATTTTTTGTCCATTTTTTTGTCCATTTTCACCTTTTCACGTATCTGTTTTATTTTGTTGTTTCCATCTTATAATGAATCACATTGTTCTATGCCAGTCTTTCCCAAAGACACTGTTGTATATAGGCTTGCATGTCCATATACAGTGAGTGCTGTAGTCTGTAGGTCCCAAAATAAAGACCCAGAGCTTCTGTGCACTGCATAAGCAACAATCTTGCTACACTTTCCAAGCCCCACTACAGGTATGTAGAGAATCACAGCAGATGTGAAGAGCACATGGTAGTTGTTTAGCTGTTTAGTTTTACTGAATTTGAAATATCACTCTTTTTGATAAGTTTTTTCTCTTTCTCTTAAAGACCAAAAACATAATTGTGCCTTTCTGTTTAAATACCATGAATGTCATATTGGCACACCTCTGATCTGACATTGCTTTTGCCCCCTGTAGGCTTGGGCTTGTAGAACATGCCCATGGTATTTCCCGCCTGTTGTAACATATGGAAATATATTAAGAGCAAACGCTCCTCTGAAATCTCACGCACAACAGTCTGAGAGGCTCTGAAAGGCGAGGTCGTGAACCAACTGTGGTGAATGCACAGCTCTGTGGTGGTGACCTACATTACAACGGACTAGTCGATTTTGTAGAGGAGTTTCAAATCAGTGGTCTCATTTCTAGTAGTAATGCTGTACTACATTTATAACTGTTAATAAAACTCAACATATCTAATTAGTTTACATTTTACAAATAAGCTTGTCCCTGAAATTCCTCCGTCGAGTCTATGCTCGCACTGTGCAGTTTTTTATTTAATCTACTGTACCTTACAAAATAAGTGGAATGTTCCAATTATTAAGCTTTCCAGCTATAACGAATACGGTCTGTTGTTTTTAAACTGCATTTTCTACCTTAAAACGTCATCAGATTGCTTCTAGTTTCAAAATGTTGCTCATTGTAGTTTCATTACTGAATGAATATAAGATTTATAACCAAAATTACCAAAACAAGGCAAAATCGTGATCAAAACTCCCTGTGCTGCAAATCCTGACTTACAGTTGCACTGAAGGCGGGGATAATAGCAAGTGACGTCATCATTATTAAAAACAAAGAAATTAAAAAAGCTGCAGGATCGATATATTTTTTTCATCGAAAAAGTGCCTTCTGTTCCACTCAACCAATCTCATTATAAATTATACTAATCGAACGTTCACAAAATCACCTCTCTGGATCGATTTACCCCATTAAATTCTGACCCTGGTAAAGAAAGATACAGAAGCTTGAATGTACCATTTCATTTTAAATTTGCCTTTTACCTAAAATTCTACATTGACTTTAACTCATATTTTTTCCTTTTCATAAAAAGTGCCTCCTGTAGACCACTTTAAAATGTTTTGAAAGTCATATCACTGGAAAGAGAACAAGTTTTTCTTTTCAAATGTGAATACCTCGATTTTTTTGAGAACGATTGAAGAAGAAATGCGAAATTTTTCGCCAAGGAAGCTGGTACTTCAGTTAAGCAGAGCAACCTAATGGCTGTGAAACAGATTGAGAAGCACTATATTCCGATATGGAGGCGACTAAAGGGAAGGTTTTGTACCGTATTTGAACTGTATTTGAAATGGAACTTGAACTAGAACCGTGTTTGAAACCGTATTTAAACTTTTCTTTTTCAATCTAGTTGACACTATATAACACATTTGTGTTGATGTGTCGTTAAATTTGATCTAACTGACATTACTTGTACTTGTTGATAAATACCATTTGTTTACTCTATTAAATGCCTCCCTCTCGAATAAATGCCCCCTCTAATATTTTCATACGCTCTATTGAATAAATTAACTTTTTCACAGAGCAGAAAATTTGCACCCTAAATACAGGCCTACAGTACCCATCTAGTACCATACTGTAAATTCCTAAATTTCCAACTACGTGCATATTATATGCCTTCTTACAGTACAGTACAGTACAGTACAGTACAGTACAGTACAGTACAGTACAGTACAGTACAGTAC